>JAJOZX010001606.1:480000-497500 GCA_023014485.1 Bathynomus jamesi
CTTCCCTCATCCCTATGTTTCCCCTTTCTATCCAATGTATCCTCACTTGTATTCCCCAAATGTAGGCCTCCCCAATCCACACGTTAATACTGTCCCGTATAACACTAGTAATGCACCAAAGTTCCATACAAATAATGCCTGGTATAATCACGTTCGATGTCTTCTGTGTGAGGAGAGGGGACACAAAGCTAGTCAGTGCCCCTGGTTGAAGAAGTGAAGACATTGAAGGAGAGTGAAAGGGTGCGTGAAAGGGATGAGAGCTATAGGCGAGAGAATGAAAGAAATTATCGGAGGGAATGGACTCTAGGAGGAGGCCGACGGTACGAAGACCACGAAAGAAGAGGAAGTAGGTACTCCTCCCCTTCCGAATATTCGAGAAGATGGAACTTCTCGCCGTATGAGAGAAACAGAGATAACTATGGTAACCCCGGATACGATAACAGGTATGAGGGTAACCCCAGATACGACAACAGGTATGAGGGTAACCCCAGATACGATAACAGGTATGAGGGTAACCCCAGATACGATAACAGGTATCAGGGTAACCCCAGATACGACAACAGGTACGAGAATCGGTACCGCTCTCCGTCGCCCTAT
Source organism: Bathynomus jamesi (assembly GCA_023014485.1). Classification (NCBI taxonomy): domain Eukaryota; kingdom Metazoa; phylum Arthropoda; class Malacostraca; order Isopoda; family Cirolanidae; genus Bathynomus; species Bathynomus jamesi. The sequence continues at coordinate 480,598 of JAJOZX010001606.1, forward strand.
GAACAACGAAGAAGAAGGGACTATTCCCCTTACGACAGAGACTACTCCCCTTACGACAGAAGAAACGGAGTTTACCCCTCCCCCAACAGGAATGGAGGCAGGTATCCCGACAGAAGAACGGACCGAAGTCCGTCACCCTATCCGGGATACGACCAGGAGAGGGAAACCAACGGCGGAAGACGCCCCGAAAAAGAGTGGGAGAAAGGGCGAAGAAATTCCCCGTGGCTCCGGAGGAATGACTCATCAAATGAAAGGGACACCTCCCCCTGTCAAGCATCATTCAAGGAGGAGGAAGAGGCAAAACACAAGACAAAAGAACTTGAGTTGAAGCCGATATTGGTAAGGAGAAATGAAGACGAAGGCAGGGACCGGACAGAAGGGATAAAAGTAAGAAAGTGAAAGTAAACGAATGGAATGAGAAAGAGGGGACAACATGCAAGAATGAGGAAGCGAAAGAGATGAATGAAATGTATGAAAGGAATGAAAGACGCAGCTTAAATAATGATACGAAAGAGAAGTGTTTAAATGCCCATGAAACGAGTGATATTGAAAGTACATATACGGTGCGAGAGGACGGAGCGTGTCTGCAGAGTGATTTGACCTTGAGAGTGGAGTCTGCCTTATGCAGACCCGATAATGAGTGCGAGGAAAGAGCAGAAAGTGACCTTGACTTTGAGGTAAAGCCTCAGTCGAAGAGCACAGATGCGGTGGGAATGATAGCGGAATGTACGAGAAAAATGTATGCAATGTACGAATTAAACGAGAGAGAAATAGAAAGAATGCTTGGAGAGTGATCCCCCAACGGAAATGAAATGGGTAAACGGAGTATATAATATGTGTTCATGTGACGTGAGTATGAGACATAACATGACGAAGAGTGATTCGTGTCTATATTGTGAGAACGGAAGTAGTTTGAATCCGGCGAACAAAAATGTAAAATGGGAAAATGAATTAAAAACGAGTGAGGACAATATCGTGATAATGGACGCGGATAGATTGGCTATACGTGAAATGACTAAGTTCAGTGAAAGAGGCAGAAATGAAGTAGCTTCCTCGTATAAATGCCACGGGGAAGCGACCCGGGTTAAGATGAACGAAAGTAGTGTGATGGAAAATACAGAGAGAAAATTAATGAAGGTAAATGGTCCCATGGTATCCCTTGAACTTTTGAACGAAGGGGCCGATGTCTGTCTAGCAAGGGAAGGGTCAATTGACACTGTTGGATTTCGACCCCAAGTCGAAATTACGAGTCATAGTTGTAAAGCTGTGAATGACGAAGTCCTAACCAACATGGGACAGATAAAATGAAATAAGCGCTGAGCAAAGGTGTATAGAACCGCAATTGGTTTGCGCGAACGAAGGAGATAATGTATCCGTTATCGTGCGAAATGAATCTGCTCATGATAGAGCTAAAGTTAAGAAGCAGGAATAAAGCTGACTGGAGAGAATTTATGATACTGCGAGTGTGAAGAGAGGAAATCCTGTAGCGCACCGAACGAATGCTCCTCCAACAGCGAGGAAATGGAGCAAGAAGTAAGTGAAAGAGAAGTTAATCGACTTATAAGCCGGGAGCGTACATTATTCGAAGACGAAATTTCAGAGGAAATTGATGGCGGAGAAATGATGAGTGACCCCTCGTTACTTCCTGAGTCTGCAGAGCCGGAAAGAAAGGAAGTACAAGAATTTGTAATAAATCCTAAATTAGACCCAGAAGAAAGGAGGAGATTAAAAAAACTCTCTTAAGGACTATATTGAACAAAAGAAGAGAAAATTAAACGAGACTGAAATTGCAACCGAAGAAGAAGAAACAAACGAAATGAATTACGTACGCCAGAAGAATAAACGCAATTATATTGACGAGACGAAAAGGAAAAAAGAGATAACCAATGAACCGCACCGCTTCCGCAGTCGGTACGTGGAAACGGACGGCCTGTGGTCGCACGCTGGTCGACCGCCGGAAGTAATTTAAAGGCCCTGATTGCTGGTAGAAGATGAACTTATCGGCTAACGTTTAGAAGGCGATCGAACGAGTAAACAAGACACGCACACGAATTAACCAAAGGGAACAAATGGGTTAAACTCTTCCCCGGGACAATAAAGAAAGATGTTCTTTCCTTTTAACAAATCTTTTACCATTTAATATATAATCAAATTAATCCCCCCCCTCGGAAAGTTGACTGAAAGGCATGATTCCGGTTTGGAGTTAACATTGTTCATATAACTATACGTATTTCATATTTTATTTTTTCATATAGCATACACTTTTTAGGTTATTTACTGCATATCGTTTATGAAATGTTTTATATTATATTTCACGTTCTAATATCGTGGCGTCTGACTCAGATGTTTAATGGGAAAATATTCATGAGTAAGAAATCGGCATAAATGCATAGGTCGGAAATAGTAGCATTATGAGAGAGCAGGTTTCGCGCGTCCAAATCAGCTCTCAAATTCCTTGAGCTTAAGGGAATCGAGTGGAAAATTTATAAAAAAGAATTCCTTAAGATTACGAGAAAAGGAAATTTCCTTTTATTTATCATTGCTTATATAAATATTCTTTTATTTTTGTCCCAACTTAGAAAGTTCCTGACAGAATTTTCCCTGAAATTAATCATGATCCCCGTCCTCTTAACCTTATGCGCCATACACGTTGGGGCGCAAACCCTCTCATATCATGGAGTCCTTTTCCAACCAATGGGCTCCCTAATTCTGCAAGGCCCCACATACACTTTCAGCGCACGTCTCAGTCTGAAGCCCAACCAACTATCGAAACCTGCTGATCCTGAACCACCCCGCGATTTCGAGATCACTTACATAGTAAACTCCTCGTTTACGAAACAAACCTTACACCACTTCAATGCTTCCTTGTCACGAGGAATAGACCTCCGGGATATGACTCGATACCTCCGACGAGTCACCCTCAAGAAGTCAGACGAAGGAACGACCTCCTTCGTCTCCTACTCCACCCTCACCCTTGGTTTCGTATTGGGAATCGCCGTCATCGGAATTGCGACCTGGAAGAAATGCTGTCGCCGCCGAGATCCTCCACCGGTACCAACTGCCAGGTTTAAAATCCCGGCATCGGGCCCCCCGGAAGCTCAGGTGACCAGATCGCCAACGCCCCCAAGAAGGCCCCCTCATGAATTTCGCTTTTCACCGACGAGCCCAAGTTCCGTCAAAAGATTGCCCTCGGTAATTCAGTCATACCGGATCCCAGAATCATTATCTAACGTTGGCTACGAGAAAAGGGGACATTCCCGTAATTAAGACTTAAACCGTTTCTCCCATCTGGCCCCTTTGTGTTTTTCCCCATTTTTAATACTTACGAAAAAACGACCGAATGAAGGTAGTTTAATTTATTGAATTAAATTTACATGGTAGAATTGAATTGCTAAAGTAATAATTTCATTCGGTAGTTAGTGCGTAACTAACTGACAGTTAGTTATAAGTGCTTATGTAAATTAAATCATTGAAGTTTCCTTCAGTGAACAGTGCTTAATGAATAAACAATTAGCAATACAGGTTCAATTTACGAGCCTTACTGAAATGACCTCTCTTTATGCAATTTATAAGTTTCTCTGTCTGTGTATTTCAAATTTTCTCCCTGCTATATCGCTTTCCTATTTATTTTAAAAAAGCATATTAACTTATAAAACCATTATGATATCATTTTGTGTCATAAAGCGAGATTGCTAAAGTTGTCTCTCGAAAGTAACTTTCTGTAAATAGAGATCAGATGCTGACCAACTTGTTTTTGCACTGACGATGCGGGTAAAGCTTGCATTCGAACTAATTGCTGACCGTACCTGAACACTAAATTATACTGCAAAATATAAATTCATATAATTTCATTCAGTTAACTAATAAAGTAGGCCCTCGGAATGTAGACTTTCGTCTTTCGGTTGAGTATGCAAATTTTAGTATAGAAGAAAAGAAAAAAGTTTTTCCATTTTTACTTATAAAATTTATGAACTTTATGAGATTTATGAAAATTTAATTTAGTCATCCCTTTGGAAAACTATAAGTCATTAGGTGACTCGTCGTACGAATTATTCCTCCTAATGAAAGGACTTTCCACCCCAAGTTACAAGAATTAGTCGTCCTAAACCGGTAGACGCATTTTTCATGATGTTAACATAAAGGAAAATGACATTATATTGAAGGCTGATCCGTTTCCACATCGGATTATTTAATTTAGAGAAGGGCGTTGCCCTTGTAAGGCATTCAGAAATTAAAATTTCCCCCATATTATGTGATCTTCTTGCTGTGTATTTCTTTTCTAAAACCTACCCTTTCCTCTACTTATATATTAATTACACGGTGAGTCGATACACATTTCATTTTTCCCAGGCATAAGTTACGAGGCAAACATTTTAGTGCCTGCGATAGATATTCTACGACTATAGGACTATAGGGCAACTTTTGAAGAGAGTGCCCGTAGACCCTTAAAAAGAGTTAAAAGTATTTATTCTGCAAATGTAATTTTCAGAATAAATCAGTATATGTTGTTTGACTCACGGTATTTATTATGTAAATTTATTTTTAGTTTATTGATTTGACAACTTTCAATTTATTTATAAATAGTAAGCAAGCTTAACTAGGTTAATGTTCGATTGAATTTCTCATATTTTCATTGTAACTACGAGTTCTAACGTATCTGGATAGACCTAAGTAAACTAAATTCGTGTTTTGAAAATTGCCGCTCCACTACGAATCATTTCCTCTCATGGAGCATTTATCTTTCCTTATTCACGGACCAGTGAAGTCCTTCGTTCGGCCTCAAGTTCCCTCAGGGACTCAATACTTTTTTTTTTGTTTTTTGGAAGGAACGAATTTGTTATACACAAGCCACTTGATTCCCCATAATACCCCATGTTTTATCTTCAATATTTAAAACAGCCCTTGAGATAAACCTCGAGTGTCCTCATCGACTCGTGCGACGCCCCCCCCTTTTTTTTCTTTGTTCTTAAATGCTTGAACAGCGCATCAACGGGACGCAAACCCCTAAGTTGCGCTCTCCACAAATTAGTCTCCGTTGATTGGGCTCGCCTCGGCGCGCCTTGGACTCTGACGTAGGAGGGATGGAGTACGAAAACAGATGGGGGGAAAAACCCGTTAGAAGATATCTTGCGCTTCGTCGGGAATGAGTGATAGGCCGGGTGGGATCTGGTAATTCTCCGAGTAGGTCTTTGAGAGGGTTTGCTCGTTAAAGACTAAATTTGAGAGTTCATTGTGTGAGATTTGAGTTTGAGACATAGAGTTGAGAGAATGAGTTTATGAGAAATATTGAGACCGTTAACCTAAACTACTGCGAGGGATGTAGTGGATGGGCAACGATAGATCTTAAATTATTTAATTAATGTTAAGACTAGTTGAAGAAAAAACCTGAACTTGACCGTATTATATTTCGAATTTGAGATTGAACTTGTAGCCAAATGTGACTTCAATTTATTGATTAAAAGCTATTCAAACAAACTATTTCATTATCAAATACACACTAAAATCGGGGGTACAGAAGTAAGCGGAGGATAAAGAATTCAAGCAGAGGGTCACTAACTTAAAGAAAGATTTATTATAACTACAATTTACTCATCGACCCTTTCCAACCAATGTTATAGAAAAAAATAATAAAAAAATAAAAATTTATACTGGAAATCTACCCGGGTTTTAGCACTTTGCCCTTCTTGTTTAGGTTCGATGTATATAAAAATAAATTTAAAAAAATACAAGTTATTTGAGTAGCATACAAGTTTACCAAAGATTTAGCGTTCTACCTTTCTTATCTAAATCTGTTCTGAAGGAATTCAAAACAACAGGATCGAGTTGAAAAAGACCTTTGCTTATGTTGAAGTTATTTGAAAGTTGGATAATGGCAGACTCAAGAATATTTCTATTGACAATGTTGCTAGAATGAAATAAAACTGAAGCATTATTCCAATCAATACAGTGGGATAACTCTGACAAATGGACAAAAAGGGCACTGGACGACTGTCCTGTTCTAACGGAATATTGATGCTGTTTTATGCGTGTGTGCAAATCCTTTCCCGTCTGACCTATGTAAAAGGAATCACATTGTTTACAACCAATTTTATAGATAATGCCTGAATTATTGGTAGGGCTATTTTTTACTATGATATTTTCCACAATATTGTTATATGAAAATACTACATTAATATATATATATATATATATATATATATATATATATATATATATATATGGAAGCATTTCATAATTCTTTATTGTTGGATAGAGCCCATGCTTCTACGTTTTTAAATGTTTTTAACAATACGCAGAATTAGCCGGATTGTGAATGCGTTTTTAGCTCATGAAAACGTTTGTTTGGGCAGAAATGCCCTTTCAGTCATCGGTCGGCCTTGGAACTAAGAAGGCGTGGAGCTAAGAAGGTGATTTTGTGTGTGTTACGGTGTACATTTAGAATAGTGCTACGTTACTACCCCCTCCCTCACGCATTACCCGTTTATCTAAAAGTGCTTTCGGTATAAATGAAGTTAGTAAAGTATTAATCGGTTGTATATTATTCCCACCGTCCCCCATGCCCGGTTCAAATTATAACGGCTTCTCAATCTCGGCCACGTATTTATAAAGTACAGCGAAACGAGAGTAAAGAGAACGATGAAAGATAGAGAGAAAATGAATAGAAAGTTGAATAAATAATGAAATATAATAATGAAGGAATGGGCCCTTAAAGAAATTAAACACGACATTTTGGTGGCAATCGGTGTTCCTTTATATAAATATAAGGGCTTTCCAACGTCGCTTTATATTTCGGTCAAAATTGTTGCTATTCGTATTATAGCATTAATAAATATTCTGGTTCGATTATTTAAATAGCAAAATGCATTGTGTTACCCCATTTGCAAGCAATTTCGCTTCTCCTTCCTCATAAAATCATTGTAACTGTTTTTGAAGATGGCGCCCATCATTTTCAAAAATTTTTCTCATAGCGAGCATTTTCGCGGACGATTTTTTTTTTCATCTTCTCGTTGGATTCTAGACTTCCAAACCGCTTTGACTCAAAATTTATCTGAGTCGTCTTGTCGACTCCAAAATAATGTGGAGTCAAAATTAGAGTCGGAATTCGAGAGTCGTTTCCTTTTCGCGTTGATTTTTATACGGAAAGGTTTGAGTGTATGGTGACGCATTTTTACCTAATATATATATATATATATAAGCAAAATTTTATATTTTTTATAGGTGTGCTGATTGTTCTTTATATTTTCTTTCTTTCATTTTCAGGACAACTCCGAGTGATGTTTTGTGTGGCTTAAAGTCGAAAAATATTCGTTAAAGACACTAATTTATACTGGGTGAAATTCGGACTGTTTATTGTGCCTGTTGTATATAAATTTTGTGAGACTTCAAACTAAGCGAAATTTGTTTATTTGAAATTGTTTTCGTAAATTCATTTGATAAATTAATTTGTTTTTTACTTTATATATATATATATATATATATATATATATATATATATTCATCAATTTTTATATTTTTTTATAGGTGGACTGATTGTTGTTTATTTTTTTTCATTTTCAAGACAAATCCGAGTGATGTTTTGTATGGTTAGGCTACGTATATTCCTCGGCTTGTATAGGAATGTATATTTATTTTCAATATATTTCGTGAAATTGGATCCAATAATTTGCCTAAATAAAGAATGTTGTGGTAGTGTCTTATTTAATTCTTTTGGTTGTATATATAAACGTTATTATTATTATTTAATTATACCAAATGGCTGGTTAGGCCTTCTAAGTCAACTGGCGGGTTGAGCCAGCTGACGAATTATGCCAATCCAATAATTCGTCCTCATGCTATTATTAGTTTTGATTGCATATATTCCTTCGCTTTTATAGGAATGTATATTTATTTTCAATATATTTCGTGAAATTGGATCAAATAATTTGTCTAAATAAACAGTGATGTGATGGTGTTTTATTGAATTCTTTTGGATGTGTATATATAAACGTTATTATTATTATTATTATTTAATTATACCAAATGGCTGGTTAGTAGGGTGTGTCAATTTTAGGGGTGAAATGACTAAATTGAAAATCATGTGATTTGGTAACAATTTAATGTAATCATTTGGCATACAAAATAATATCCTTGCTTCAAAAACAATAAAAAATAACTCCTACCTACATCAATTTTAATTCAAAAATTCCATTTTTCCGTAAATTCGTAACAAAATAACAAATGTGCACAAACATCCTATCAACATTTCAAATGGCAATAAGATATCATTCAGAGTCTTTATTTGAAAGTAACCAAAGCAGTCATGTCCTTTTTGCTGCGGTTCCTTGACATCAGTATTCGGCTTGCTACTTGCGCTTTGATGTAGCCTTCTCGCCTCTCGTGACTGTAAACTTGACTGGCTGCTTGTGTGACCATTTTCACACATCTCTCCACACTCTGAGTGTGAGAAGGCCACTTTGGCACTTGCATTGGGGCCTCTTTAAGTTGTGTTAAATCTTTGTTTGTTATACATGTTGTCAGTGGTGGCTCCAAAACTTCCGAACTCAAGTTAACTATTTCTGACAATTTCGTGGCATTGACGTTTATCGGAGGTACCTTCCTTGTCTGAACAGAGCAGTCTCCCAGCTGGTCATCATCTAGTGATGTTCCTCTAAGCTTTAGAATGATTTCCACAGCCTCAGTTCGCTCTTTGGTACATTGGCTGCAGAGTATTGCTTGCAAAACTGCCTCTGGCCTAGCATATCAAGCGGACCTTCTCACCACAGGTAACACGATGTCCACCACTACTTTCCTTTGGGTTCTCAGTAGCTGTAATTGAAACAAGATGTGGTTGGGCCCCTCCATCCACATTGGATTAAGTTTTACATTGAACCGGTGAGGAAGATAAAACCCAATAATAAATTCAACAATAAACATCAAATTCTGTAGCATTTTACCCTTCAGTGCATGTTTGGAAACCCAAATCCTGCAGAAACGAATCGCTGTAGTTAACCAACGACTGTTACTTACGGGTCCAATCTCCAAGAGAGCCAGATTTTGGGGCAACTCTCCTGATCTGATTGCTTGAACAATACGATAAGCGTAAGATTGATCCGTGCTGAGGTCTTTGATAACTTCTTCAGACAACACTGGAAGAGGAGGGCCTACTTTGACCTTTGGAAATTTTGTATTTATTTCTAATTCCGTTGCTTCATCTAGCATGTTGCCAAGGGGGCCTGACCACTTGTTGTTGCTCTTTGTAGGACCATCAAGTTCCTGGATGAGACGACGAAGAGGTAGTTCCCCTATGTGCAAATCACATACAATCCAAACAAGCCTTCTTCCAAGTTTTTTATTTAAATGCGTCATAACACCGCCCTGCCATCCAGTGTTCACCGCAGTTGAGTCTCCACCAACGGCCTGCAGTGAACTGTCAAGTCTTCTTTCTTGAAGCCAACATATTATTTGATCAGCAATTGCCTCTGCATGTTTCTTGCTTTCTACTTCTGCTTCAGGAACAAAGTGAAACAAATAGCGGCCACCAGGTTCGGAACACACAGAGTAGTGTTCTTCTTTGATGAGACCGGGAAACTTTCTGTCCATTCCCTCTACCTCTAGGAGAACTTTTGTATCATCTCTTCTTCCATCAAACAAAAGGCAAGAGAGACCTTCCTCCTTCAAATCTTTTTCATGCTGATCAGATATTTCCTTCATTCTTTTTTCTTGTGCTCTTCTTATCTTATTATGATCTATCACTAAGGATGTATCCTCTCGGCTGATGAGGCCTGCATCTATCCAAGCGGCAGTGGCAATCTCTGCAGTCTCTCGTAGCCCCGTATGGTGGCGAATACTGGCAAGGGCAATGTTTGAAATGTCTTTAGTGTTGTATTTCATTCTATTCGGCGAAGGTTCAGATGGCATTTTGGAGCTATCATCTGATGTTGCTTCTTTCTGTTCATCTGAAGAGCTTTCAAAGAAGTGAGAAACCTCTTGATAGAGCTCTTCATCTCTTTGGGTAGCTTCTTCACTTCTTTTTCTTCCTTTCTTCCCTCTCTCGGATTTTCTCTTTTTTCTTAGCAATAACAATCTGTTTTTTGGTTTCTGAATAATCTGCCGAACCAATCTGCATACTTCCTTGGCCTCCTGCCTTTGTTCAATGCGCCTTTATGAAAGCCAGCTCCAAAACAGGGATCTTCTTCTCACGAGGACAGCGACAATCAATGTGAGGGTGAGGTTCTCTTCTGCATGAGGGAGAACAATTGGCTTCAGAACACAACTCTATGGGACACTGGCAGTTAAAAATGTCAAGAAGAGTATCAAGTGTGTGCAGAAATTTATTTTTCTTTGCTAGTTTTCCTTTACCAAGTGATGTCTCAACTGCTTTGTGCCACAGCTTTGTTAATTTTAGCTCAATAGTTCTATACTGATTGAGTACAGGTGGTTTGAATAATACATTAGCTTTTTTCCACTGATGCAGAAGAGGGGGAATCATGTCCCTTATGAGCTCTTTCTCTGTGTAGTTCCTTCTATCCTGTGTATTTTGTTCACGAAGGAGTAATCCTAGTCTCAGCATGTCTCGCACTGTTGGTAGTTCTGATACGGGAAGCTCCTTGCCTGTACCGACAAACAGGCTCAAGTGGCATGACGACTGACCTCTTGTCTTCAATTTTGGCATCTTAGGAATATCTGAAAAGAAAGAAAAACATTTAAGTATTTTATACCAATTACGATGTTTCAAAGTTTAGTCATTCGATGTTCTAAAATTCAATAAAAAAATATTTCATGGGATTACAACATAATTAGACAGAAGAATATGATAATAATAAATAGTTGTAATAATCAATAATCCATACTTACAGTTAAACTGTAGTATTCGTCTAGTAGAATAACTATGAAGTAGGTACAAGAGCAATAACAGCAAACCACCGTCTATGACATCTAAGAGGCAACTGAGGACTGATCGTGAGGGACAGTTCTATTCATGTTGTGACTTGTACATTGTACAACAACTATATGACCTTGAAAACACTCCATATGCGATAAGTGGGATAATTCTGTGACAGATGAATAGTTAATTAATTTATGTCCTATTATTTAGTAAAAGAGCCAATTTCTGAAACTTTAAGGTAAAATTGATGTAGGTAAGGGTTATTTTATTTCATTTTGGTTGGCCAATTTCAAGTTTTGACATGAAAAGACACTATATTTTCACTACCAAAATTGATTTGAAAAAAGTTGACAAAATTGACACACCCTACTGGTTAGGCCTTCTAAGTCAACAGGCGGGTTAAGCCAGGGCGTGTCAGATATCCCCATTCGTGGAGAAACACTTTGTTTGTCGATCTTGTATTCGAGAGAGAGAGAGAGAGAGAGAGAGAGAGAGAGAGAGAGAGAGAGAGAGAGGGTTGAAGTTGGAATTTGAAATCATAGAACCGCCAATAAAGAAATAAAAAGCATGTATATGTATATATATATATATATATATATATATATATATATATATATATATATATATGAGAAAAGTTCAGAATAGAAGGCCGTTTATAACCCGTAATTAATTTTTTTTTGTTGTAGAAAGACAAGAAAAGCTATGATCAGCATGGGACATAATTGGAGCAGAGAGAGAGAGAGAGAGAGAGAGAGAGAGAGAGAGAGAGAGCGAGTTGAGGCAGGTATGTGATGCCGCATCTGTATAGTAGAGTTTAAAATGCGTACCTTATCTCGAATCTTGGAAATCAGAGAATCGCCAATAAAGAAATAAAACAGCATGTTGGTGTGTTGTATATATATATACACGTGTATATATATATATATATATATATATATATATATATATATATATATGTGTGTATATATATATATGTAAAGAACGACGCTTGTCTAGAAGAATGTTCCGCACAAGATGAGGAGGGAGAACGAACAAATGAAAAATGAGGTAACCACTCTGGAATCGAACCTGGGATCTTTCGATTGCCGGTCAGATATGCTAACCACTACACCATGGGCCTCGATTAATCAGAAGTCATAATTCTCCTACATACGAGCAGAAACCAATGCCCTGAGGGGGCACCTCCCGCATGTCGCACATATATACATTTTAACTGCAAACAACACCCAGTATAATTAATGCTCATCTTGTGCGGAACATTCTTCTATAGAAGCGTCGTTCTTTACATTAACCTATTTTATTTAAACGTTATGTAGACGATTGTTTTGTCATTTTTGAGCATAAAGATCATGCCCCTTTATTTTTAAATTACATTAATACTAAGCATCCTAATATTAAATTCTCTATGGAAGTAGAACAATACAATAAAATTTCGTTGCTTGGTGTTACCTTAAATAAACACAGTACAGGCTTCTCAACACAGGTATACAGAAAACCAACCACCACCCAACTCGGAACTCATTTTTTTAGCAATATCCCACTTAGTTTTAAGCTGGCTAGTATTAAAAGTCCTATTTTTAGAGCCTATCACCTCTGTTCAAGTTGTTCTTCATTTACATTAGAAATTCAGTATCTTAGGAGATTTTTTAACTATAATTTTTATTGCACTTCGACTTTAATTTCAAAATTTTTAAATAACTTATATTCGCCCAAAATAATTCAGTACACGGTTCCGAAACAGAATGTTTATCTTAAACTTCTTTTTTTAGACCAACTAACTTTTCAACTTAGTAAAGATGTCCACTCTATTTTGGACAGACACTTCCCTCAATGCGACTTCATAATTATCAATTCTAATCCTAATTCTCTGCAATCTTTTTTCCGCCATAAAGATCACCTCCCCGTGCTTTTGAGATCCTTTGTTATTTATCTATATACATGTGCGACTTGCCAAAGTAGCTATGTAGGGCAGACTGCCCTGCAGTTAAAACTTAGGATTTCGAAGCATTTGGGTTTTTCTTTTCGAACTTCTCGCCCTCTTTCCACTCCTGAATCCTCTGCTGTCCGGCATCATTCAGAGATCCATGACCACCCGTGCCCCCAGGACTCCTTTACGATTCTGTCGTCTGCTTTTAATTCTCTTGCTCTCAAAATTTTAGAATCCCTTTTTATCAAGAAGTTAAATCCAGAATAAAACGATAGCCTTTCCTCGATAAAAATTACTTTCTTCCGAATCAACCAACTAACACCTTTTCAATACAACGCAGTAAATTAGGTTCTTTCTCCTTTCCTTTTTTCTCTCCAGTTGTTATTTGCAACTCTTACCATTCAGGTTAGTCCTGTTTTAAATTTTTGTAAATTTTAAAAATTTTATTTTTTGTTTTATTTTTGATGGGTTTAACTTTTATTGTTTTATTCCCTTACTTTTCCAGATAATTTTTTTTAGCTATTTTAAATAACTATTTGCTTATTGTATTATGTTTAATTATGTATAGTATATTTTTCTGATATTTGTATTTACTTTAGTTATATTTTTGATTGTCTTTAGATGCTTTCATGTAGTCACTGAAGATGGCCCCTGAGTGGACCGAAACGTTTGGCCAATAAATGTTGAGAGTCGTATCTCTTGTCTTTATATTCCTATTGAGGATAAGGTTCCCGAAGAACACTTCTATCGTAATTATATATAATATATATATACTGTATATATATAATACTGTATGAGCAGATTATAGAATTAATATGAAGGTACAGCACATTAATTTAAGATGAAATTATACTCTTAAAAATATATGGAAATGAATTTGCACCAGTAAAGAAAAATAACTGATATATGATATATAAGAAGTTATACTCTCCCAAAGAACTTTATCGCGTGATTCAAATTTGAGTACAGTGTCGTTCTCGATGATAAAATGAGCCATTCTTCCTTTACAACACAGTAAATTTGGTTCTTCCCCTTCTTAACTGAAAGTTGATCCTTAAACTTCGTATATAATTACCTTCTACGATCGAAGATGTTTTAAAACACGCAGAAAAACTTAATATTCATTATTACATAATTAGATAATAAGTAAATTGGTCAATTTCCAGCCTTTAACTACAGGAGCAAAATGCTTCATAATGCAATTACTACAATTTTATATGGAGATCAGAAACAAACGTTATAACCTTTTAGTTATGAATTAAGTAGTAAATTTTATTGTTCTGAAGTTCAGAAATGCTCATTGTTATTCGTCATATAAATTCAAAGTGTGGATCACTTCATTTTTATATTAAGTTTTGACAGTAATATATTGTCGTAATCCTCGTTCGTGCTCATGAAGAGCATCCATAGTTTATGAAAATAAGTAGCTCTAATGTACGCGTGCACACACACACACACACACATGTGCTCTTCTCCACACAAGCGCGGTATCGACTCTCTTACCGTAAATCACTATTTTTAAAAACTAACCTTTGTACCTTCGAACCGAAAATTATGTAATGATTACCCTAAGTTATACACATATACATTATACAAGTACATATATGTATATGTATATATTTAATAAGTACGTTAACTATATATGAAATGAAATGAAAAGGTTTATTGGCAGACTATAGTCCATATGACAAATATTATTAATACAATGACCATTCATAATTCATATACTAAGGATAGAAATATATACAATTGATTAGAAATAATACTGCAATGTCGAAGTGAAGTGGAGCTACAGACAGACGTTTTCGTACCAAGAAGTCCATAGCTTAGAGGATAAATGGCAGGACTCATGGATAGCTTGGATGATCGGGTTGGTTGATTTTTTAATTCTTTGCATTAGACTGTGTTGAGCACGTCTTGTTATATTATATATATAATTTCACTAACAGATTTCTCTCTTGGTAGCTCCTGTCGCCAATTAATCACTAGAATAGATTAACATAAAGAACGCTGGACTCTTACAGGTCTCCCACTTTGTACTACAACTTAGTCTAGGATGAAGAACCCACGCGGAAGAGAGTATTACCAAATAGAGCTAAACAGTTTCAAAATGGTCTTCTAATAATAATAATAATAATAATTTATGCTTTATGACTTTTGGAGACTATTTGCATTTTCAGTAATAAATCCGCGAAGTCGCGAATTCCGCTGTCAAACGAGGAAAGCGATATTCGACACATGGTGAAAAAGTCTGTGGGGAACATAATATATTAAGTACTAAACTAAACACAAAATCTCCGTATTATAACTCATTTAAAGTAATAATTAGGGGTGTAAACTCGCGGTTCAACCCGTACAATATGAGTCAGTGACCAGACGGTATTATTGTTAAGGAGTTCATTCACTTTTCCAGGAGATTAGTTAACAGGCAAAATAATAATAATAATAATAGGCGCCCTAACTGTAATGCCTGAAATTTGTACTATATGTATAATAATGATAATAATAATTTTCTATCAGTCATGGAGGATAACTTATTGAAAATCGAAATTGAAAATTGAAAGACCCCTGATTAAGTCTTACAACTATCGTAGTAAGATTATTCCTGGATGGAATGATTTTATTGTCCCCCTGAAGAGGGAATCGAAAGGCGGCTACGATTTGTGGTGCTCTCATGGTAGACCCAGATTAGGCCCAGTATACATGAATATGTGTAGAAGTAGGGGTCAGTATAAGGCGACCATAAGGCGATGTAAACGGGAAGAAGATTCCATTCGAGCATCAAAAGCCTGTGAAGTTTACAAAAATAACGATAATAACAAATTTTGGAAATTTGTTAAGAATCAAACAGGTGTCAAAAATGCCCTCCCTCAAACAATCGATGGGATGTCGGGAGAGGCTGAAATTGCAAAGCTGTGGAAGAACCACTACTCAAACATTCTTAACAGTGTGAGTAGGGATAATCTTAATTTTAAAATAGATTGCAAAGAAACGACTGTGGGAGGGACAAAGGAAAATACTTTGATATCATTTCCTAAAGTAAAGAGTTTAATTAAAGAGTTAAAGACGAGTTCTGCGTCAGGGGTAGGTGACCTATCGAATGAGCACTTAAAATATGCCAAAGACGTGGTATGTCTGCATATATCATTACTCTTATCAGCCATGCTTACTCATAGCTATATCCCTGCAGAGTTCATGAGGGACGAGGGTATAATATCTTGCCCCTGGTCAAAAATAAGTATGGAGACTTCTGTCCAGCAATAATTAAAGGCCTATTCCTATCGCTTCATGCTTCTCGAAACTACCAGAAAGACTTGTTACTCAATTAAATGATTACGTATGGACATCTAATCAGTTTGGTTTTTGAAAGGTTTCACTCACCTGATCTATGTATCTATGTACTTAAGGAAAAAGTATCTAAATCCACTGACAGTAATTAAACTATTTATAGCTGTTTCTTAGATATAAATAGGGCATATGATAGAGTGAACCATAATATTTTATTTGCAAAACTAGAAGACAGGAAGGTTCCCATGTACATATTAAATTTATTGAAATTTTGGTATTTCCATCAATCTTTCACCGTTAGGTGGGGCAATGTACTATCCGAGTGTTTTGGCTCCTCTTGTGGGGTGAGGCAAGGCTTCTTGCTCTCTCCTATGCTGTTTATTGTGTTATTGACGGATTAATTGCTTCACTTAATGAGGCAACAATGGGATGTTATACAGATAACACAAGGATAAATAACTTAGTTTATGCCGATGATATGGTGTTGATAAGTCCCTCTGTTAAAGTTCTGGATCGGCTACTAAAAGTCTGCGAAGTGTATTCGCAGAAACATGATATTCTTTTTAATGTTACAAAAACTAAGGTTATGCAATTCCATCTTAAAAGCTGTAATCA
Source organism: Bathynomus jamesi (assembly GCA_023014485.1). NCBI lineage: Eukaryota > Metazoa > Arthropoda > Malacostraca > Isopoda > Cirolanidae > Bathynomus > Bathynomus jamesi. The sequence goes on from JAJOZX010001606.1 coordinate 497,292, forward strand.
GCCAGCTGATATTATGTTTAAAATGAGAGGTGAAGTAATTGAGGAAGTACAAGAGTTTAAGTATTTGGGTCAAACTATTACCAGCTTCTTGAGTGATGACTCAAATATAGAAAACAATCTCGAAGCCTTTGTGCTAAAGCGAATATGACTATAGGGAACTTCTGGTTCTGTACAAGTGAAGCTAAAGACACTCTCTTTCGTACTTTCTG
>JAJOZX010001606.1:502500-650000 GCA_023014485.1 Bathynomus jamesi
GGGTGGGGTGGAAACGCAGTATGCAGGGGTCAACCCACCTCCCGGTCAGGAAAGGACCCCTGCTCCCGATTTCACAATGAGGAACAGGGACGGTCCAATGCCGAGAGACGAGGCATCATTGCCCTCTTCCCTGCCTCCCACTGCAGAGGAGAGGCATTCGATTACGCCTCGCTCGGTGCGCAGTTCCCCTCCCCCCTTTCCACCGAAGAAGGAGGGGCGCGCGGCCGTCAGGTTATAAACTCCGCTAACAGACCCTCACCAAGCCACAGAGCAAGGGAGAGGTCTCCTATCCCCCAAAGGTTGTGCCACCCATCCCCCAGGCAGGCGAACCCTGCCTCAGGGAGATCGAGGGAGGAGCACGGGTGGGTCACTGTTAACAGGCGCCCTTCCCGAAGGTTTCCTCAACCGGTCTCCGCGGCGAGGCCACCGATTGGGAATCTCATCCTCTTTGTGTCGCGAATTCAGCTCTCGAACGAGGCAAGCCATATTCGAGCCATGATGGAAGAAGTCATTGGTGAACATAGTATATTGATAGTTAATAAACTAAACACGAAATCTCTGTATTATAACTCATTTAAAGTAATAATTAAAGGTGTAAATGCGCATTTCAAACCGTATAATATGAGTCAATGGGCCAGACGGTATTATTGTTAAGGAGTTTATTCACTTTTCCAGGAGATTTGATAACAGGCAAAATAATAATAATAATAATAATAATAATAGGCGCCCTAACGGTAATGCCTGAAAGTTGTACTGTGTATAATAATAATAATCTTACTAATAATAAATTTTCTGTCAGTCATGGCGGATAACTTGTTGAAAATAGTCTCATATGATGTAAGGTCAGTGAGGAATTCAACTGTAGATGTTCATAAAATCTGCGACAGTGCAGATTTAATACTCATGAAGGAGCACTGGCTACCTAAGTAAGAGCTAAAATTCCTCTCTACCATCCATGATGACTTTATGTACCATGCGTCATCAGCAGTAGACTTGTCAGATGAATTAATGTACGGAAGGCCTTTTGCTGGTGTTGCTTTCTTAATAAGAAAAAATTTGTCAAAACATATAAAGTTTTTAACAAGCGATAATGTAAGGTTGTTAGGCATTGAATTACAAGTGAACAATGATTGCATATTATCATAATTGTAAACTGCTATTTACCAGACAACAACGGCAGTAATCTAGATGAATACATTGATTTGCTGTACAAAATTAAGTCATTATCTCACTGTAATAATAATGGGGACTTTAACGCACATGTGAACTCGGAATTCTTTGTAGAATTGGGTAACATGTGCGAGTCGGCCAATTTAAGTATAAGTGATGTAGAGGTATTAGGAGTAACCAGTGGTAATTTTACATACGTTAGCGATATGAGAGGTACCACCAGGTGGCTTGATCATTGTCTCACTAGTAATAATCTAAAGGATCGAATTGTTAGAGTTCTTATTCTGCATGATTTCCTTCTTTCTGATCATAGACCAGTAGAAATATTAATTAACTTTACCAATTTATGCGCAACACGACATAACAAGAACTCAATAGGTAGGAATAATCGCGTCGATTGGTCCAATGTTAATATGCAGCAGAGAATAGAATACAAAGAGAGAACAAGTCACCTTTTAAATAATTCACCGGTCTGCATGAAAATCGATTTCTTTATTTTGAGTTGTGATTCTGAAGCAGTTCGCTGCGCTGAATTCAAAAATGCTACCAGTTTTTTTCTATCACCCACAGTTTTAAAGTTATTAGCAAAACAATTTTGGGGCGTTTTGTAATTTTTTACCTTTTTTATCTTTAATTATTTTCGTTTTTTCATATTTTTCAGATAGATAATTCTAACATTACGTCTTTAAAATTTTGATAAGGGCTTCTAGAGAATGTACCCATAGTCCAGACATATTTTGTATATTTGTGGTCGGTATGTTGTGAAACAAAGGACAAATGTAACGACCTTCATTAAGAGAGCTTATCATGCTTATTTTGGAATTAAATTAGGAGATCAAGACAAAAGTTGGGCTCCACACAAGGTTTGTCTTACGTGTGTTGCGGCACGAAGGAATTGGAGCAAAGTAAAAAGAAAAGTTTGTCATTTGGGATCCCTATGGTATGGCGCGAGCCTAGAAACCATACCGACGACTGCTACTTCTGTTCTTGCAATGTTAAAGGTTATAATGCAAAGAATAAAGAGAGCCTTCAATACCCAAGTCTTCCATCTGCAATAAGGCCGGTACCCCATGGTCCAGAAGTTCCTATTCACCGCCCACCCGAGAGTCTGGATCAATACAATTCAGATTCTGATTCAGCTCCAAATCCAGACAATGATGATGTTTATGAACAGCCACACAGCTGACCGAGATCCTAAACCATTAACCCAAGCCGAACTAAATGACTTAGTCAGGGATTTGAATCTGCCTAAGGACTCTGCAGAACTTTTGGGGTCTAGATTGCAGGAGAACAATTTATTGGCATCCGACACATACTTCGCTTGGTAAAGAAGGTAAATATATTTTGTTTCTTTCAGTTATTTTTTTATTCTTTCATAAACAAGCAATATGCTTGTCCAAGAGCTAGGAGCTATTTAATTCTGCTTTAATTAGGTTTTACTCTATCACCTAAAGATTTCGTGCTACAAGGGGTGTTGTAATACCTCATCTGTCCCCAAATGTTAACCACCCATTGATGGGAGGGGAGAGAGTATTTTGCTGGGAACGGGACTGGTTGTTATATATATATTTACCCTACATTATTATGTAAGCGTTACTGTAGTCTATAACAACAAAATTTATGGTTTAGCATGTGCAATCCAATGTTGGTCTCGATAAGATGGTTCACATTTGGGGATAAATGGGGGATTTATGACACACCCTGTAGTAATAAAACCATACGTGATAGGGAAAAACTAACTATATTTTTGAGATCAGCGCACTCAAATTATATAGAATCACCAACTAATTTGTAAATATCGATCGACAAGTTTTCAAATGTGTACTGGTGTAATTTACAAATTTTGCATCTTGCCTGTAATAATCCTTGCTCAAATGATTATCACGGTAAACTCATAGATAGGTATTATAGTAAGATAATATCCCTGTTAAGAGAAGCAGCAAGCCCCCTGATTAAATCTTACAACTATCATACTAAGATTATTCCTGGATGGAATGATTTTATTGCCCCCCTGAAGAGGGAATCGAAAGACGAATATGATATGTGGTGCTTTCATGGTAGACCCAGATTAGGACCAGTATACACGAATATGTGTAGCACTAGGGGTCAGTATAAGGCGGCCATGGCGATGTAAACAAGAAGAAGAGTCTATTCGAGCATCAAAAGCCTGTGAAGCTCGCATAAATAACGATAAAAAAAATTTGGAAATTTGTTAAGAATCAAACGGGTGTCAAAAATGTCATCCCTCCGACAATCGATGGGGTGTCGGGGGAGGATGAAATTGCAAAGCTGTGGAAAAACCACTATTCTAACATTCTTAACAGTGTGAGTAGGGATAATCTTAAGATAGATTGCAGCGAAACGATTGTGGGAGGGACAAGGGAAAATACTTTGATATCATTTTCTGAAGTAAAGAGGTTAATTAAAGAATTAAAGACTGGTTCTGCGTCAGGAGTAGATGATTTATCGAATGAGCACTTAAAATATGCAAATGACGTAGTATGTCTGCATATATCATTGCTCCTACTAGCCATGCTTGCTCATAGCTATATCCCTGCAGAGTTCATGAGGATATATATCTTGCCCCTGGTCAAAAATAAGTACGGAGACATTCTGTTCAGCAATAATTACAGGCCTATTGCTGTCGCTTCCTGCTTCTCGAAACTACTAGAAAAACTCTTGTTACTCCAATTAAATGATTTCCTATGGACATCTAATCAGTTTGGCTTTAAAAGGTCCCACTCAACTGACCTGTGTATCTATGTACTTAAAGAAACAATATCTAAATACAGTGACAGTAATTCAACTATTTATAGCTGTTTCCTAGATATAAGTAAGGCATATGATAGGGTGAGCCACAATATTTTATTTGCAAAACTAGAAGACAGGAAGGTTCCCATGTACATATTAAATTTATTGAAATTTTGGTATTCCCACCAATCTTTCACCGTTAGGTGGGCAATACACTATCCGAGTGTTTTGGCTCCTCTTGCGGGGTGAGACAAGGCTCCTTGCTCCCTTATGCTGTTTAATGTGTATATTGACGGATTAATTGCTTCACTTAACGAGGCAACAGTGGGATGTTGTATAGATAACACAAGGATAAATAACTTAGTTTATGCTGATTATATGGTGTTAATAAGTCCCTCTGTTAAAGGCCTCGATCGGCTACTAAAAGTCTGCGAAGAGTATTCGCAGAAACATGATATTCTTTTAATGTTACACAAACTAAGGTTATGCAATTTCATCCTAAATGCTGTAATCAGCCAGCTCATATAAGGTTTAAGATGAATGGTGAGGTAATTGAGGAAGTACAAGAGTTTAAGTATTTGGGTCAAACTATCACTAGCTCCTTGAGTGATGACTCGGATGTTAGAAAACAATCTCGAAGCCTGTGTGCTAAAGCGAATATGACCATAAGGAACTTTCGATTCTGTACAAGTGAAGCTAAAGACACTCTCTTTCGTACTTTCTGCAGTAATATATACGGACAGCAACTCTGGGTGAATTATAAAAGAGGTTCTGGCAGAACCCTAAATTTGCTGTACAATAGGTCTTTTAGACTCTTACATAAATTACCCCGAGATGCTCAGCTTCGCAAATGTTTGCTACCCGCAATGTCCCGAGCTTCCCGGAGGTAACAAGACGTGCTCAATACAGTCTAATGCAAAGAATTAAAAAATCAACCAATCCGATCATCCAAGCTATCCATGAGTCCTGCCATTTATCCTCTAAGCCAGCGCTGTCCAACTTGCGGCCCGCGGAATGGACGTTTGCCAAATTTAATTTCTGAATTTTCTTCCCTATTTTGTCATTTCTAGTAGGGAGAACAACATTCAGCGGGTTCCTAAGTCGTATTAACCAACAGTGTATGATTATAGGCAACATCTTGACCGCGCTTTATAGAAGTTGGACAGCACTGCTCTAAGCTATGGACTTCTTAGTACGAAAACATCTGTCTGTAGCTCCACTTAACTTCGACATTACAGTATTATTTCTAATCAATTGTATGTATTTCTATCCTTAGTATATGAACTGTCATTGTATTAATAATATTTGTCATATGGACTATAAACAGGCAATAAATCTTTTCATTTTATTTTCATTCATTTTCATGTACGAGGGTATTTCAATAAGTATCCGCACTTTTTATTTTCACAATTTTATTTTTACATCTGATAGATTATAAACACATCACTTCTCAACATAGTCTCCCTGTTTCTCAATACACTTAGTCCAGCGATCTACAAGCTTCCTAATGCCATCACAAAAGAATGTTTTTGGCTGTGTACGTAGAGCCAGTCATGCACCGCCTCCTTCAGGTCATCATCGCCTTGGAATCGCTGACCTCTCAAAGCGTCGTTTAGTGGTCCAAACAGGTAAAAATCCGAAGGTGCCAGGTCTGAACTGTAGGCTGGATGGTCGAGAACTTCAAATTTTGTGCGAATTGCTTGCTTTAACTCATTCCGAAGCATGTCAGAATACGATGAACTTGTTACTGTAGTTCCAAGCTCTTAGTCCGGTAGCACAAACCCTGATTTTACTGGAACCCTGCATTGTTTGTTATAAAGCAAATTTTTACATATTTTGAAAGTTTATACCACCTCATTCAAGAATCCGTTGGGTGTACACCTGACCCCCGCTTGGCTTTTTCAATATGGCCGCCATTTTCGAAGATGGCCGGCGAAACTGAAAAACCACATATCCTGGTCAATACGTTATGGATTTTGATGATCTTGGTGTCATTCATTTCTAGGGGTTTTTAGGATGATGAGTCGATCTGGATGGGTGGTTTCAGATACTTTGGGAGTCGTTTTGACCCACATTCGTCAATACTCAAGGTCATTGGAGGTCAAACGCCCGCCGAAATAAGAAATATCCCATATCCCGGGCAGTCGTGGAGATATTTTGGTGATCTTACTGTCGTTTTTATGGTTTTGGGCGAGACTGAGTAGTTCTATAGGGTTTTAAATGAAATCAGGGATTATTTTCCCCATGGTAAGGTGAATTCCAATATGTCTAATTATTCCTCTTATTTTTTTTTTTCAGTTGTTGAGATTATTGCTGATGGTGCTGCCCACCTGGTGGTTTGATGACGTCTTGGTTGTGCTGATTCCAAAATTGTTTTTTGACTGCTGAATATGGAGAATATACCAGGTGAGCATTGTTTAGTTTTCATTTGCTGAGGATAAATTATTTCAATGCGATTTGTACTCTGAAGAATGGGTAAACAAAATTCTTATTTTTCAGGTTCTACAAAAGCTGCAGATGAATGTTTCTTCAAGAATTTCCTGCGTAGCTGTCCTGGAGGTCAGAAAGGTCTTTCAAATTGTGGGAGGATTCAGAAAATCATAGAGATCAGCGACATCAGAGGGCAGCCAGATGTTCGAACGAGACTAGAGCCTCTCTTGGAAGATGGAGCAAAAATCCTTTGTTGTCACAAGAACTGTGTTTCCACTTATGTGTCCAAGCGGAATTTATCAGCATTTATGAAAAAGAGAGAATGTGATACCCCTACAGTGGAGCCAAAAAGCCTATGTAGTGCTGTTCTCAGTAAAGGCCCAGTATATGACCCCCCTAAAAAATATGATGGAGAAGATCGCCAATCACTTCATGATTCCCTTTCTAAGTGCATGGACCCAATGGATCCAGAGTCACATCCAGGAGGCAACTTATGCAATATTCAGACAGGGCAGCTTGCATCTCCAGATGTCAATGCCGATAGAGCTGTTAGTATTGGAAAGACGCAACTGGCACAGTACGAGATATCATGGCCACAAGGCTTTTTTGGCACTATTTCCAAACATGTCATCACCTTTTCAAATAAAACGAAACATATCAAGGTGGGTGCCCACTTGGTTATCGGTTTGCTGATGAGCGAACGCGAACTTGACTTGACCCATGTATTCTCAACAGAGCTTGCGGCATACCCACCCGCACTGTTCCAACCAGATTGCTTAATGAGAACTGCAGCTAAGTCCGCACTGAAGCAGAACTTGGGAGTGGAAACATCGTCTCGAACATAGGGTCGACCAACAGTTGTTATCATGGATGTGTCAGCTGTTTTGTGGACAGTCGACCGGCCTGCTAGTGGCACAGTTGCTAGATTTATCCAAACTTTCAAAGTATGGCTACCGAAACATCTTTCTCATGCATCTGCAGTACTAGCTTTTGATCGCTACTATGATTTCTCTCCGAAATCAAGCACTTGGGCAATGAGAAGCAAGAGCAGCAGAGTTCACAAGCTGGACCTTAACACCCCATTGCCTATAAGAGACGCTGTTCTCACGTGCACCGCGAACAAGGAACAACTAAACAGGCTGCTCTGTGAGCAAATCCTTGCTGACAGTGAGTATCTCTCAACTGTAACCCAAGACCATGAGCTAGTGCTTGCAGGATGGCAGACCATACCGACTTCCATTGTGCGAGGCAGGAGTCGAGCAGCATTGGAGCTCTCATCATCTCATGAAGAGGCTGACGTGATAATAACACAACACGCTATCGCACAAGCTGAGAAAGATTCTGATGCCCGCATCTCCATCATTTGTGATGACACAGACGTGTTTGTCATGCTGACTCACTTCTATGAATTTAAGAAACTAGGCTGTCCCATGATTATGGAGTCTCCAGTGCGTGGCAGAAAATCAGTGGACATCCGAGCAACTGTAACCCAGCACAAAGACATCATCCCACAAATCCTCAAACTACACGCTTTGAGTGGTTGTGATACAGTTGCAGCAATACATGGCATCGGCAAAGCCACTGCCATTGCCACAGCCAAGAAGGGTCGGAAACTAGACAAGCTGGGGTCCCTTGATGCATGCTTTGACCATATCGAGAAAGAGGCGTTCATTGTTCATTGTTGCGTGCTATGGGATAAGAAATCCTCATCTCTTACTGAGTGTCGTCACTCGTCAGCGAGTATGGGCTCAGAAGACAGGGAAGTCGGGAACTGCTGCACTCAAACTATTTCTCTACCACCAACAACTGAAGCTTTCATCAAAATGTGCTCAGAGCCCACTACACTGTAGCGAACTGGCTCGATGCACCAAAGTGTGACCTACCACCACTTGATCCTGTGCATTATGGGTGGGAGAGAGACGAAACAAACAGAGTTTTCATCCCAAAAACAGTTGGTGAAGGAGTGTACTTACCACCAGATGAAGTTCTGAAACTAATCAAATGTGGGTGTGAATCACAATCAGCATGCAGGGGGAGTTGCTGCGGCTGCATGGGACGCGGAATCCCTTGCACAATGTTCTGTGCATGTGCCACCGGCTTCGATTGCAACAATCCATTGACCCAAAACGCAAACGAAGAGCAAACTGATGATCCTGACGATCCTGACACAACCATGTCTTTTGATATTTGCCCCCAATAAATGGTTACCTAATGTGAATAACTGCATCAAAGTTGTCAATGCCAATCCCCCAGCTAGGTGTGAGCTTTAGTTTGCTTACGAGGTCATATCTTGTAGCTTTGCAACCTTCCATAAAATGCATGTGCCCTGCACTTCAGCATAAATTGTGGTTTATATCCGAATATCCATATCCATATAATGTGAGTTATGTCATTTAAACATTATGATCTGGTTTTATCTGCAGAAAAGATGTTAAGTGTTCAGCAGTTAGTTAGATTGTAGAAATTGTCACTGAACTAAAGCAAATACAGTGATGCCAACTGTGGCATTATCATATTTCAAGGCCAAACTTTAACCTCAAATGACCTTGACTTGACCCATGAAGTTGCAAAATGATATCCTACTGTTATCATGTGCCTATAGAACTACTCAGTCTCGCCCAAAACCATAAAAACGACAGTAAGATCACCAAAATATCTCCACGACTGCCCGGGATATGGGATATTCCTTATTTCGGGGGCGTTTGACCTCCAATGACCTTGAGTATTGACGAATGTAGGTCAAAACGACTCCCAAAGTATCCGCAACCCCTCCAGATCGACTCATCATCCTATAAACCCCTAGAAATGACACCAAGATCATCAAAATCCATCAAGTATTGACCAGGATAAGGATTTTCAGTTCGCCGGCCATCTTGGAAAATGGCGGCCATATTGAAAAAGCCAAACGGGGGTCAGGTGTACATCCGATGGATTCTTGTGGGGTGGTATAAGCTTTCAAAATATGTCAAGATTTGCTTTATAACAAACAATGCAGGGTTCTCACCCCGTGCAACCGGACTATCTAGATAATGTTCAAAGATAGGGCCTCGTGTATCCCTAAACAGTGTTAGCATAACTTTACCTGCTGACGGCTGCGCTTTGAACTTCCTTGCAACGGGAGATGTTGGATGCTTCCATTGCATGCTCTGTCGTTTGCTTTCTAGTTCATAGTGATGGATCCAGGTTTCATCTCCAGTGATAATGCGCTCCAAAAAGTTTTCACCTTCATTATGATACCGCGCCAAAAGACGAGAGCAGACGTCCATACTTGGATCCATCACTATGAACCAGAAAGCAAACGACAGAGCATGCAATGGAAGCATCCAGCATCTCCCATTGCAAGAAATTTCAAAGCGCAGCCGTCGTCAGCAGGTAAAGTGATGCTAACACTGTTTTTGGGATACATGAGGCCCTATCTTTGAACATTAGCTAGAGCATGGAACTACAGTAACAAGTGCATCGTATTCTGACATGCTTCGGAATGAGTTAAAGCAAGCAATTCGCACAAAACGGAGAGGGAGATTGTCGAAAGGTGTTATTCTGTACACGACAATGCGCGCCCTCATACCGCTGCACAGACTAGAAAATACTTCACGAACTTAATTTTAAGTTCTCGACCATCCAGCCTACAGTCCAGACCTGGCACCTTCGGATTTTACCTGTTTGGACACTAGAAGACGCTTTGAGAGGTCAGCGATTCCAAGGCGATGATGACCTGAAGGAGGCGGTGCATGACTGGCTAAGCACACAGCCAAAAACATTCTTTTGTGATAGCATTAGGAAGCTTGTAGATCGCTGGACTAAGTGTATTGAGAAACAGGGAGACTATGTTGAGAAGTGAGGTGTTTATAATCTATTAGATGTGAAAATAAAATTGTGAAAATAAAAAGTGCGGATACTTATTGAATTACCCTCGTATAATATATATATATATATATATATATATATATATATATATATATATATATATATATATATATATATATATACACTGTTTGCCAAACAAAAAGGTTCACTCTAAAAACATCCATGGAAACGATTTATTAAATATTTCTCTAATACTACTACAACTGATGGTCGACAAACTAACCAAGAATCCAGTGGCGGCTCGTGACTAAAAATTCTAGGGGTGCTGTCTCTAAGAATGGGTTGAAATAATTACTGAAATAAAAGGATGAGCATTGAGCAATGAATAAAAGTTTCAAAAGTTATTGAAAAAGTTATTCAGTGAGCTCATCCTTATATTGTTCTTGATTATTTCAATTGTAAATAAAAAATTTAGGGGTAATGCAGTTCCGCAGTGCCTACCGACGAGCCGCCACTGCAAGAATCCTTTATTTCCATTTTCACTTTTCTAAATTCTAATATACGATTTTTTTACAGGGTTATAAAATATAGTCAATATGCCATTTTCAGAGGAAGATAAGATTATAATTAAGTATTATAGACTAGAAAAGGGATATGGACGAACGAAACTGCTCTCTGAATTCCCCAACAAAAGATGGACTCTTGGTGATTTGGGAAAGCTTCTAAAGAAAATTGACGAGACTGGGGATTTCAAAAGAGAGGGAAATGGGCGACTAAAAACTGTTTGCATACAAGACAACATTGACGACGTCGAAGAACGTATATTAAGTCAGGAAAACCAGCCAGGAACCTGTATGATACCAGCTCGCATATCAAAAGAGTTACAATTATCAGAAACTAGTGTGAGACGCATAATTAAACAAGATCTTCAACTAAAACCTTCCAAAAGAATGCACGAGCAAAAGATTACTCAAACTGATGAGCAGAAAACGCGTTCAAAGATCAAAACAAATCTTACGGCGAGTAACATGTGATAAACTTTCAAAGGTTTTTTTCACTGATGAAAAGAGATTCACTGTGGAGCCACCTCGGAACAGTCAAAATGACAGAGTTTACTCGCACGTCCAATGTAAGAATGAAATACCTGATAGCAGACGTTTCGCAACCAGAAGTCATTTCTCAGCGAGTGTCATGGTGTTAGTTGGCATATCAAAGTTAGGATAGTTAGGATATCCATTCATTTTATTGAGCCTGGTGTAAAAGTCAATGCCGAGTACTATCGAAATACTCTGCTGCGAAACATGCTTCCCGAAATGCAAAATCTGGCCAACGGTGGTTATTATCTCTTTCAGCAAGACGGAGCAACGTCCCATACAGCAATAGCAACTGTGGAATACTTAAAAAATAATGTCCCAGAATTACTTGAACCCTGTTGAATGTGGAATCTGGGAAAATTTGGCACAGAGAGTTTACAGGAGCAGGGTGAAAAATGTTGATCACTTGCGTCAGCTTCTTGTGGAGAAGTGAGAAGAGATACCACAGAAGCAGATCGATCGAACCATTGATGAATTTCGTCCAAGATCGAAGAAAATTGTTGAAACAGAAGGGAAACACATTGAACAATTTTTTTAATAGGAATTCCAAAAGAGTAAAATGTTAATTTGATTTCTTTTGTAAACCTAGGATTTAAGTTCTGTTTCGAAATTCAAAATCCTTTTTTATTTTCATGGTTTTTTAATGGAGGCATTTCCTATATTTTATAAATCTTATGATGTATTTTATAACTAAAATGAGAATAAAAATTTTATTACCAAAGTTTTACCGCCTTTGTGGACTCCCAGAATTCAAAACTGGAGCGATGTTCACCAACAAAATTTGTTGAACAAAAACAATCCTCATTAAATCATTAATTTTGAATATAATAATCTGAAAATTGGTGAACATATACATTGTTTAGATAGTTTTGCTTTGTATGAGTTTCATTATGATTGGTTAATAAATGTTGATTTCATGGCTGTTTTTAAAGTGAACCCTTTTTTCTGGCAGACGGTGTATTTATGTATATATATATATAAGCACACCGGACAAAAAATTAGTCACCCCTCTCAGAATGTACCTAATAACGTGTGACGGCGCCTCTGGCCTTGATAACCGCACGAATCCGGCGAGTTTAGTATGCGGAGGTACGCCTGCTGGTTCAAATTCATCGTCACTGGAACGAGAGGGCCCATTTCGTGGTACGAAAACATCCCCAGAACATCACGGAACCACCTCCAGCCTGAACAACACCTTCGACGCATTCAGGATTAAAGGCTTCATTGGACCTGCGATGTACTCGTCGCCTCCCATCATTGGAGAACAAACAAAAACGGGACTCATCGGACCAAATTACACGTTTCCAATCTGCCGCAGTCCAGTTTTTGTGCCTCTGAGCCCATTTATAACGTGCCAATTTGTGACTTGCTGTTAACAGCGGCCTCTTCCGTGGTACCCTGCTCCAGATGTCCATCGCATGCAGTTCTCGTCGCAATGTCCGTTCGGAAATTGGTCGCTGGAGAACCTCATTGGTTTCTTGGAGCAATTGTTCTCTGGTTTGAAAACGATTTGCAGTTACTAGACGAGAAACATGGCGGCGGTCCCTATTGTCGAGAATTGTTTTCCGGCCACAGTTACGCCGTCGATTTTCAGTTGATTGCGAACTACACCACTCTTTGTAAACTCGCTGGACAGTACGCGTTGACACACCAACAAATTGGGCTACTTCAGACATTTTGTGTCCGTGGGCTCTGCCAAACACGATGGCTCCTTTTTGCCACTGAGTAACGTCTGCCTCACGACCCATTTTGCAGACTATATCCAACACACACTTTGTTCTTCACCACCTCACGAAACATCTGATCCTGTGTGCTACGTCACCGCTACTTCTCACTTACCAATGCTACATCAGCGCCATCTGTGTGACCTTGAACTTCCTACTATCGGTGCTATTAGGGGTGACTAATTTTTTGTCCGGTGTGCTTTTATATATATATATATATATATATATATATATATATATATATACTTACTTTAGGTTGTTACATTAGGTGAGTTTGAACGACGGTTAAGGATCGACCTGCGGTCGCCCCTCTGCAGCATCTCACCTCATTTACAGGACTTGGTGAAAGAGGGAATTGCTGTCTGATCTCCTCCTGCCCTCGTAGCCAACCACGCATGGCTGGTCAGGGACTTTGCACAGGAATCTGTCCAGCTGGTTCTTGAAGTTTTTCAGGTCGGTGTGCTGGAGATTACTCACTTCTTTTGGTAGGACTTGAAAAGCTTTGGGCCTCGTATTCTGAGGGTATTTTCCATCCTCGTTTTTAAGGCCCTTGTCCCACCGCAGCTGGGGCCGTACAAAATCTGCCTCTTCTCTCATTCCAGTTTGTTTCTATTTCATTTCTAAGGTTAGGGACAGAGCCCTCAAGTATTTTCCATATGTATATTATTGTGTACCGCTCGCGACTTCTTTCGAGAAAGTAGAGTTCGAGGGATTGTATTCGAGACCAGTAGTCTTCACCTTCCGTTTCCTCTATTTTAGACGTAAAAGCCCTTTGTATAGCTTCAATGTTCGCAATGTCTCGTTTTCTGTATGGGCTTGTGAGTACTGAGCAATACTCAATTATTGGTAGGACAAGACTCTTCCATAATTTGAGCATGATGTTTGTTTTTCTGCTGCGGAAGCTCTTCTAGATGATTCCCATCACACTGGCCAACAAGTATTTTTCATCAGGTATAGTTATGGGTCGGCTAGATAGCTGTTGGGACGCTGATTCCAAATCTGTTTTCGGTTTTCCTCTACTGTAGTACGTCTAGTTTTCGAGATGAAACCGATCATAATATATAATAATATATATATATATATATATATTATATATATATATATATATATATATATATATATATATGAATAGAAACGACATAAGTGTTAAGGAACGCTTCTGCACACGAGGAGGAGAGATAACGAATAATGAAAATGAGGCGAACCGCCCAGGAATCGAACCCAGGGCCTTCCAATTGCCGGTCCGTAGCATAATGGTAGAGCGTCCGACCGGCAATTGGAAGGCCCTGGGTTCGATTCCTGGGCGGTTCGCCTCATTTTTCATTATTCGTTATCTCTCCTCCTCGTGTGCAGAAGCGTTCCTTAACACTTATGTCGTTTCTATTCATTTATATACTGCGCGGTCATTGCAGTTATATGCGCATATTCACGATTTGCGAGGGTGCCCTCTCAGGGCATTGGTTTCTGCCCTATGTGGGAGAATTTCGATTTGTGATTGAGTGAGGTCCGTAGCATAATGGTAGAGCGTCCGACCGGCAATTGGAAGGCCCTGGGTTCGATTCCTGGGCGGTTCGCCTCATTTTTCATTATTCGTTATCTCTCCTCCTCGTGTGCAGAAGCGTTTCCTTAACACTTATGTCGTTTCTATTCATTTATATACTGCGCGGTCATTGCAGTTATATGCGCATATTCACGATTCGCGAGGGTGCCCTCTCAGGGCATTGGTTTCTGCCCTATGTGGGAGAATTTCGATTTGTGATTGAGTGAGGTCCGTAGCATAATGGTAGAGCGTCCGACCGGCAATTGGAAGGCCCTGGGTTCGATTCCTGGGCGGTTCGCCTCATTTTTCATTATTCGTTATCTCTCCTCCTCGTGTGCAGAAGCGTTCCTTAACACTTATGTCGTTTCTATTCATTTATATACTGCGCGGTCATTGCAGTTATATGCGCATATTCACGATTTGCGAGGGTGCCCTCTCAGGGCATTGGTTTCTGCCCTATGTGGGAGAATTTCGATTTGTGATTGAGTGAGGTCCGTAGCATAATGGTAGAGCGTCCGACCGGCAATTGGAAGGCCCTGGGTTCGATTCCTGGGCGGTTCGCCTCATTTTTCATTATTCGTTATCTCTCCTCCTCGTGTGCAGAAGCGTTCCTTAACACTTATGTCGTTTCTATTCATTTATATACTGCGCGGTCATTGCAGTTATATGCATATATATATATATATATAATATAATACTATATATAATATAATATACTGTATAATACTACAGTATATATACAATATACAGGGTGTTTCAGGAGGAAAGTCAATACTTCGGGAGGTGATAGTATCGGTCATTGTGAGAAAAAAGTTCATATGAACATGTGTCTAATTCTGAATGGTTACGGAGATAGAGCTGTTTGAATCTGATGCTCGCGCAGCTCTTCTTCCCCCTTCCCTCCCCTATAACCTTGAACCATGTAAGCTGTAATGTAACCATGTAACATAAGCCAATCGACAGCTGACTGTTGTGAGTGACATTGTTTGGTGTTTGAAGCAGTGTTAAGAATACCACACACCTTCACACATGCCGAATATGCAGATGTGGTGTATGTTTACGGTTTTTGCGATGGAAGTGCTCACGAAGAATTTCTACACGTCTCGGTGTACCACACACAAGAGTATGGCGAACATTACGTGAGGAAGGCTTGCATGCGACTGGAATTTTGTCATTGAGTAAATGCTAATCGCCGATTGCTTCGATTAATACTGTTCACCGATGAAGCTACTTTCACCCGTGACGGTATCAACAACACTCGTAACTCTCATCGGTGGTCAGACAAAAATCCAAATGCCACTGTGGAAACAAATTAATTTTCAACATCGCTTCTCTGTCAATGTGTGGTGCGGTATCATCGATGATCAGCTGATTGGCCCTGTTACTTTAGAGAATCGTCTTACAGGACAAAGTTACCTAGAATTTCTGCAAAATGAATTGCCAGGACTATTGGAGGATGTTCCTTTGGCTACACGCGCTGGTATGTATTTTCAGCATGACGGAGCTCCTCCACATTCTACCCGTCTGGTGATGCAATACCTAACTCAAACTTTCCCTGGTCGATGGATCGTCCGCGGTGGTCCCATTCAATGGCCACCAAGGTCTCCAGACCTCTCTCCGTTAGATTATTGTTTGTGGGGGTGGATGAAAGTCAAGTTTACAAAAGAAAGGTGGATACATGAGGCGCGCATTTTGGATGCTGCTGCCCTCATAAAGGAACGTCAATATCAACTCAGACGAACAACACGCGATCTTCGCAAACGAGTTGCAAAGTGCATTGAGGTTGACGGTGGGATTTTCGAAAACGTATTGTAAACCGTAACAAATTTGTCATTTCTGTATCTGATACCATTCAAAATGCCAATGTTTAAACATTAAATGTTAGAAACAGTAATTGGTTTCTCTTTCTTGATTACCATTAACAATGCTTTTGTAGATTCAAACAGCTGCCTCTATCTCCGTAACCATTCAGAATTAGACACATGTTCATATGAACTTTTTTCTCACAATAACCGATACTATCACCTTCCGAAGTATTGACCTTTCCTCCTGAAACACCCTGTATATATGTGCCCTTTATATAATATAATAATATATACTGTATTAATATACATATAACTATATATAATATATATAAACTACAGGGTGAGCGAAAAGTCCCTGTGCACCTGCAAGAAGTGTAGTGAACCTGTACCTGCACTGTGTTGGAAGTGGACAGGTGCACAGGGACTTTTCGCTCACCCTGTATATATACACAATATATAATATGCGTCCTTTATACATGTAGCGGAGTATTTTGTCGTTGCAGCTTAGGTGTAGGTTTTTGCTTAACGTTTCTGTACCCTCATGTATGGCATTTTGTCGTTTCAACTTAGGCTTTCCGCAGGTTGTCTTGTGGTATTTTAGGTGAGAGCAGTTGCTGGCCACAAATTTTCAAACGTTGCACATGTACATTGTACACTCTTTTATTCTTTGGCGTAACAGTCACATGTCTAGTTGTGTGTTGTTTTGTTTTGTGTCGCCCACTTACCCATTTCATATTTTTAGGTCATTTACATCAACCCACTCATCGATCATCATGCGTCGAAAGTGTAAAAATCACCCCGACAATTTCTGTTACGTGTGCGGCTCCTTCGCGACTAAATCACAGCGGCGTACAATCACGATGGATCTTCGGAAAACTTACCGGTTATACTTCAGCTGTCCACTACGCGACCAAGATAAGGCGTGGGCACCACATGTTATCTGTACCGCTTGTTCGAATGGATTACGTGACTGGATGAACCAAAGGAAAAAGTCGATGAGGTTCGCTATACCCATGATATGGAGGGAGCTGAGAGACCATCATGGCGATTGTTACTTCTGAAATGTTAACATAACTGGATTCTCCGTGAAGAACAAGCATAACATCGTTTATCCGACCGTAGACTCCGCGATCAGATCGATCCCTCACGATGACATGATGCCGATTCCGGTACCTCCAGAGCATGGACTTTATTCTTTAGAAGACGAAAGGGAATCCGACGAAGGTGCGATTGGCGGAGATGCGGGACCTTCGGCCGATCTTGACTACACACCTGACGAAGAGCAATCGGAGCCGGAGAGGCTGATCCAGAACGAATTGGATGATCTCATTACAGACCTAGCCCTCTCCAAAGAGAAATCAGAACTTCTCTCATCGAGACTCAAGCAGAAACACTTACTTGAGAAGAACGTCCGAGTGTGTCACTATCGAAAACTAAACCATGATTTGGCGACATTCTTTACAGTACACGGTCGCTCTGCTATTCCCAAGATATCAATGGCGCCTCTCCATTGATTCCTTACAGCGAAGCTTGAAAGCGTTCTGCTGCATAGCGGGAACTTAAAGCCGTCCATCCCGATCGCCTAGTCCGTTCATCTAAAGGAGACGTACGATAACATGAATATACTATTCGAAGCAATCCAATACACCACTCATCAATGGAATATCTGTGGTGATCTCAAAGTCATTGGTATGTTAATAGGCATGCAAGGAGGCTTCACGAAATACTGTTGTTTTCTATGCCCATGGGACAGACGTGCTACCGTGGATCATTACATCAGACGTGACTGGCATCAAAGAAGCATATACGAACCAGGAACGGGCAGTGTCCAGTGTGTTCCTTTAGTTGATCCAAAGAAGATTTTCCTGCCACCTCTCCACATTAAGCTCGGCTTAATGAAAAATTTTGTGAAAGCGATGGGTAAGGGGAATTCGAGAGGGTTTCGATACTTTGTTGAGAAATTTTCAAACATCATTGCCGCGAAATTGAAGAAGGAAATCTTTGTGGGGCCCCAAATTAGGGAGGTTCTGCAGGATGAAGGCTTTGAAGAAAGTCTCAATGCCTTAGAACTAAAAGCATGGCAGGCTTTCAAATGGATTTGTGGAAACTTCTTGGGTCTCTCGCATACAAAGATGAAGTTCAGAAACGGCTCGATGCATACCAAGAAATGGGTTGTCGCATGTTCTTGCAAAATACATTTTCGCATCTAGATTTCTTTCCCGAAAACCTTGGCGCGGTGAGTGACGAACAGGGGGAACGCTTCCATCAAGACATCCAGCCAATGAAAAATCGCTATCAAGGTTTCTGGAACGAAAGTATGCTGGCAGACTACTGCTGGATGTTGTACCGCGACGATCCGGAGAAGGTTTACAAAAGAAAATCGTACTCGCAACTTTTTTAGGTTGGTATACATTTTTTTCATGAATAAAGTTGTACTTTCACGATAAATTGTGCTGAGAGTAATACCAGTCATATTTCGATAACTAGATGTGCTAGAGGAAAAGTGAAAACAGATTTGGAATCAGCGTACAAACCTGGTCTAGAAAAGTGAGAATACATCTTTGATGAGAGAAAAAAGTTCGATTTTGTCGACCAGTGTTATTTTTCTAGCCGTTGTAATTTTGATGTTGCAGTGCTCTCTGAATTCTGCATCCGACGACATTATTACTCCAAGATCCCTGACTTGTGGATTTGGTGTTATCTGTTTGGCTTGCTGAGTTTTGTACCCTTTTTTCTGTAGCTCCTTCTTATTACCATATCTTAGAAGTTGGAATTTTTCTTCGGTGAACTTCATATTGTTGTCTTCTGCCCACTGGAATAATGTTTCAATGTCGTTTTGTAATTTTATTATGTCACCTTCGTTCAATATTTCCTTACATAGCTTTGTGTCATCTGCGAAGCATGATACAATACTGTCTTTAACATCTACATCAATATCTGCAATCATTATTATGAACAGCGAGGGAGTAATACTGTCCCTTGTGGGACAGAGCTCATGACTTCCGAGACTTCCGATTTAACTCTGTTTACCACCACTCTGTGTTTTTTGCGTCAAGAAATTAAATATCCACCTCCTAGCTTTCCAGTAATTCCTGTATTCTTAAGTTTGTGTGCTATGATTCCATGGTCACATTTATCGAAGGCTTTAGCAAAGTCCGTATATATTACATCTATGTTTTGTCCTCGACACAATGTTTCCAATATTTTCTCATGGTGGTCTAGTAGCTGTGATAGGCATGATCTTCCAGCCCTGAAGCCATGTTGATTTGGGTTGTATAAGTCGTTTTCTTGTAGGTAGTAGTAGTTTTGCCTCTAATTATACGTTCAAAACACTTTATAAGGTGTGAGGTGAGAGCCACTGACCGATAATTCTTGGGCATTGTTCTGTTACCACCTTTAAATAAGAGGGGGGCAATGTTCGCGTTCTTTAAGGGGAGTGGAATTTGTCCTGTGTCGAGTGATTTTTTCCATAGAAGTATAGCGGTTTGGCAATATCCTCTTTGCATTTCTTTATAAAGGTGGCACTCCATGTGTCTGGCCCTGGCGCTGAATTTTCTCGCATCTGTGATAAGGCCGTAATTACATCTCCTTCCGTGAACTCGAAGTCCATTAATAGGTTTGTGCCGGAATTTGTTCTTGGTTGATCTGTACCGATGTCGAAAACTTCGTCTGGGTTTCCCACTCACATCTCGGACTTAGTGGTGCTAAACACAGCGTTAAATTGTTCCCTTAGCAGTTCACGTGTTTCTTTCGGGTCATTTGTGTATTCGGCCTCCCCGTCTATCAGCGGACCAATACTCTCCTTACACTGCATTTTCCTTTGTGTAGAAGTTTTTTTTTTCTGTTACCTTGTTTTCCTCCTCGTTTTTCTTATGTATGAATGTTTGCTTTAGGTCCATTTCTATTTCGCCAAGTTTCCTCTCTAGTTTGAGTCTCTTTGCATCAGTTCTACATCTGTGGAGATGTTTGACGGTTTGTCTTCGTTGCCTCAATAGTGTTCTGATTTTCCTCTCGTGCTTGCTACGTTTTCTTTCCTGTCTCTCTGGAATATGTTTCAGTATTATAAGTTTCGTGAAGTAGCAATTCCCAACTTACCTTGAATTTATGTTTAAACCTTATGTTTAAGCCTTCAAACATTCGATCTGCCTCTCGAGGATGTGTTTTCGGGCCTCTGGGTGCTACCTTCAATTGTATATCGATGAGGTTATGGTCGGAGAACTTTGTGTGCGTTACTTTTTTATTTATTATTATCTCGTTGTTATTTGTCAAGATTAAATCCAAAACGTTCTCTTTTCTCGTGGCTTCACAGATTTCCTGGGTAAGAGCGTAATGTTCCATAATATCTAATAACAGTGTTGTTTGAGTTCTATCATCTTTAGTAATGTTGCCATGAAACTTCTCGACATATATAACTTCGTCATTTTTCTTGCATGTAATGAATGGGAAATTAAAATCTCCAAAAATTAGAATATTTGTTGCTGGAGTTTCAAGTAATTTTAATGTTTTCTACTTCATTTGTAGCAAATTGAAATTCACTTTTTGTAGTGTTTGGTGGTCTGTAGATGTTCATAATGGTTAGGTTCAGTTCTTTTACTTCTAATATAATAACTTCAATTGTGCTGTTTGATTTGTTTACCTTCACTTCACATGTGTATGTTTTTTTCACGTAGATGCAACACCCTCCCCTTCGTCTAGCCACTCTATCTGCTCTGTGAATGTTGTAGTCCAACAATGCTAATTCAGTATCCTCGATACAGTTTCCACAGCCTTTTTCGCATTTATGCAAGTGCGTTTCCGTTAGGCATATAATATCTATGCTGGATTCGGTGGATTCGGTAGCTAAATTCTGTAAGTATTGTAATTTTTAGCCTGCATGGTCCGAGTAGAGGCCTTGAATATTTGTGTATACAATATTTATTGGTTTTCTAATTTCCGTGTTCAGTTTTCCTATATAGTGGTCGTTTCCAGGTCGATGTCGGTTCTTGTTTGGTGTTACTGGTTTGGCCGCTGCATTTGGGAGAATTGGAGTTGCGGCACTTGATACCACTGTGGTTGTATTATCGGTGGGTGGTGTTCCTCTAAAAAATTTGTTTCCTTGCTCCTGTTGTTACTTCTAATACGGATAGGGTCTGTTCTTCCCCGTTCTCTTCTTTGGGTACCCTTTATGTGAAAATATGGGCACTTTATATTTAGGCATTTTCTCTCTGTCAGTGACTGTCTGCACATAGGAGAGTGGAAAAAGTGACAGTTTTTCCATATCTGCATCTTCCATTCCTCATCATATCGAAGCATTTTTTTGGGTGACTGTACCTGCAGTTTGCTCCATAGATGCACGACCCTGTTTTATAGTATTCACATATGGCCCGTCGTTTAATCTCCTTACGAGCCCTATGTGATTCAATTGCTTTTTTCTGTCCCGCCACCACTTCTTCCCTATTCAATGGTTTTTTGTCTTCGACGAGTTTTCATTAGTGTTCTTGGTATCTTCCTCTTTCTCCTTTGTATTCCTGGTATCCCTCTCTTTCTCTTTTGTGTTCCCCTTATCTCTCTCTTTGGCAGGGGATATTTCATCCTCTGAAGCTACATTTGCATCTTCCTGTAGCGTAGCGTGCTGTAGCGTGCTTTCCTGTATTGCATTTTCCTGCGCCTCGTATTTGTTTGTGTCAACGTTTCCTAGTGTTACCTCGTCATCTGTCGGTAAACATGTATTGCCCATTTTCATTGCTCGTTGTACCATATTCTTGCATTTTTCCATGCATGTGATGCACAGGAAGCCGTAAATGCCTATGATTTTGTTATTTATTCCACTTATCATTTTCTTGTCTTTCCTATTTAAGTTCATGCATTCGTAGTGTTTAAAGGTATTGCACAGAATGCATTTTAAGCCCGTGGCCTGGTCCGCTTCATTTTTGCAGTCTGAAAGCTGATGTGCAGCGCATTCCATTAAACATAATCCAGTTCTATTCAGCTTTCTGAATTTACCACAGTTTACACAGTTCTTCATATTTTTTGCCATTCTTTCCTTTATTCTTTCCTTTCTGCTTTCTTTATTCTTTACTATTTATTATTCTTTCTTTATTCCTTTATTCCCTTATTCTTTCCTTTATTCTTTATTCTTTCCTTTAGTTTGCCTCTTTTCTATGCCTATGTACAGTTGCGCTCATTATTCGTAGGACACTCTTGAGAACAGATAGAGACACCTGGCATATATTTGTTGTGTGTACTACAAACGGTTGTAACATTTTATGAATGAATCTGGGAGTGGGTGAGCGCTGATTGGTTGGTTGACTCATTGACAAATGTCTTTAGAACATAATTATTTTCATTCATCACTCTCGTTTACATATTACTGAGGAAACACAAATGAATAATATAATTAAATATAAATTCAAGAAGGGGATGTCTATTAACAAAGCGGATGTCAATGAAGTGAATAAAAAATGGTCTTGTAAAAACTAAAAAAAAAACCTTCGAACGTCATGACAGTGTTCATGGTATTGGCAAGCCTGTCATCCTGGAGGAACTGAAGCTTCAGTGTACAGCAATACCCCGATTAACTCGGTTAATTCGTCCGCGGAAAGTACAGCGTTATGTGAATCAGTGTTGATCGGGGAATGTAATCAATGTGAAATAAAGTGTTTCGTTCTCAGATGTCAATGATAAAGAAAAATCTGAAAAAACACTGTTTTTTTGCGAAAATGAACTAGTTTTAATTATGAAACAACTGCAAACAATTTAGTTACGAATATGTTTAATTTTTAGCTAAAAGTGCGCTCATTATTATGTTCTTTTTTAATCTGTCAAACCATCCGCGAGACCGCGACTAGCAACAGTAAAAGTTTCTTCATTCGTTAGCGCTTTCAAATGAATTGTCATCTCGCTAAGCAGAATTCTTTTTTATTACGATATTCAAGCCAAACAGATAAAAGCTGTTCCCTATTTATCATTGTATACTGTATGTTTAATTTTTAGTTAAAAATTAACTCCTTTAATTTTGGAAAAAATATGTTGATATTTTCTACATTTTTTAAAATGGCGCTTATTTTTAAAAATAACTTTGTTCCATTCAACGTTAAAAAATGTATTTTTGTCAAAAAAGTTTGCTACAAAAACGTGCAAGAGCGAATCTTAAGCATCGCTGTTTCGAGAATGGTGTCAAAGTTTTATCAGCGTTATGGCGAATCAGCGTTGAACGAATCCGTGTTATGCGGGGTATGCCTGTATAAAAACAGAACCGAAGGTAGGCATTATTGCGCTCTGAGCAAATTCCAAATTGATTCATTTATTTATTTATTTACATTTAATATTGAACACAGATTCAGATATCATTTTGTGTTAAACAAAGACAGCAAAAACCTGATATATATAAATACATATATAGGCGATGTGTAAATGAAAAAAAATGTTTTGGTGCATATTAAATTTTAATAACATTATAACATTACCAGATTGATGGGTACCTGTAGGTTTAATACGTCACTGCTTAGAATATCTTCCAATTGGCAAATGGACGACAGCTGAATGGATACTACCGGTATGGCATTGTTATATCGGGAGCAAATGCTATTTCTAGATCAGCAACACTGATATAGTAATAAATAGTCTCTGAGAAAAATATTATTTAGAAACGAAGCATGCTTTGAATTGAGTCAGTATCATAAATGTATATAATTGTTTTATATTAATAAGTTCCATATTACAACTTAAGTGTTGAACCACGGCAGCTGTTACTCTAGGCGGTCTCTCACCTCAAAGGAGATAATCACAGAAAAAAAACTATTACAGTGATTCATATCAATAAACATAGAGACATTTAAACAATGATATCTGACAATTTTGCAAAAGTGTTACACATTCATAATTACCATTGTATTTCAGAAATATTTTATACATAAACACAACAAATTTAATATCTTGTCCAGCCACCGTTGTTCTCTATGACTTCCTGCAGTCGATGTGGTACAGAAGCAACATGATTATATACCAGCTGTTGACTCCTCAGCACCTCCCACTCTCTAAATGTGTGTTGTAAAAGCTAGTCCGTTGTTCGTTCCTCCGCTGGTTCCCACACATTTACAATATTGGCCCATATATTCTCGATGGAATTCATATCACAACCTTTACTTGGCCAATCCAGAAGGTCGATATTTCTTTGCTCAGAGAACCAGCGTATGACGATCCGTGCTGTGTGAAATAGGGACCTGTCTTGCATAAAAATGATTCGCTCAGGAAATGGCAGAGCATATGCACGCACAGAATGAAGCATAAACTCTTCGAAAATTTCTATATACTGGTCTGCAGTAAACCTCCCTTCTAGTTTGGTGAGCTCTCCTACACCATACAGGTGAATCCCTCCCCACATGTTACAGGTTACATGACCGCTACGTGCTTCCTCATAGATGTGCTCTTGAGTATATCGAGAATTATTCCTCCTCCAACAATGGAGACGGCCATGGGATGTGGAGGAAAAGGTCTTTTCGTCGGTAAATATCACTCGGCTCCAAAAGTCAAGTCCTTTGTCAACATGTTGCTGATCAAATCGAAATCTATTTTCTCGATGTTGCTGATATAACTTCTCCTTGATAGTCGGGTTCCGATGGTGTAACCCAGCTTCATGTAGCCGCCGCCTTACTGTCATTGCCGAAACATCAAGCTGCAATTGCTCCCTTATGGCAACAGCATTGGTAAAGGAATGGGCTTCGGCAACATCGCAGATCCTCCGATCATCCACAGCAGTTGTCAGTCGAGTTTTCACTGTACTGCGGTGATCCCCTAGATTTCCTTCCTCTTGCCACCTAGAAATTCCAAGTTCTCTTGCAATTTGAGTTGGAGATAGTTCGCTCTCCTTCATGCCGATGATTCTTCCCCTTTCAGAATTTTCTGGTGATGATAATCCATTCTGCAGAGTAGTTGCTTCGATGAGATTCAGGAATAGTGTGAGCTTATTCTCAGTCACCATACCTATTAACACTTCTGTCATGGCGTCATGCGGTGTCACGTGATATGTTAAAAGTCAGGTGGAATTGTTGGACTGTGGAAACAGTTTGGAAAATGGTCATTAAGCTGCTACACCAGCAGTTCCCAAACTTTTTTGTGATTACCCCTTTCGGTTAATCGCCAAATGGAAATTATCCCCTGCAAAAAGCAGGAAATTTCATTTTACTGAGCATGAGAATAATTATTCAAATTTTATAAACATAATACTCGTATATTTCTATATATACAGTGCCTTATGTATAAATTAAACATATGATATTGGTTAAAGAATGGCTACAACATTACATAGGCAGTAAGCAAAACGCGTCACCACCAACTACTAGTCTAGTGGGAGGGATGCAACCGTTTCTGCTGAACTAACGCCTGAATTCTGGGTTCAGTTTCGCTTTTGCCCAAAATGTCTCGAATGTTCTCTGCAAACTCAAACTTCAGAATAAGATTTTGCCACATTTTCAGAATTCTACTTTCATTTCAGGTGAGTCACTGCTTTTCAGGGCGTAATAAGTGAATGGCTTCTTTTTTAGCTGGCATGGCTGCGTATTAAATATGTACTAATTCATTTAATGTCGTTAATAAGGAGGTTGATTGTGGATTTGACATAGAGTGCCTACACAGAATCTAGATTAAACCAGGTTCTGGAGGTAGAAATTCAATTTTTAGCTTCTTTTTAGCCAACGCACTACTATGAACGTATCATGTCAGTCTCGGAAAGTCCGTATAATTCTCCTCATGGTGTAGCCGTTCGTCTTTTGTAACACTGCGACCATGACATAAACAGTTAAACGGTCAACTCGAAAAAACATTTTTTTCACAAAATGAACACTAAAAAAAACAATTCTCAGAAATTCCTTTTTACCCCCAGGAAATGTCAAAATTACCCCCTTGCGGGTAATTACCCACACTTTGAGACCCGCTGTGCTACACAGACCATCACATACTTACAAAGTTAAATATTTGTTACACACCATATCAAAACCCTTAATGTTTTTTCGCTGAACCCCGATAGAAAACAATGACGTATGGGCTAGTGGATATTTTCGCTCATCTATCATTCAGTCGGCAATTCTAACGACGTTTTAGGTAAAACTATAACATAGAAAACTCAGGTAGTACTCTTGCAAGTGTGTGTGACACACGAAGATGCAATATATTGGCTTCCTTTTAAGCTGATAACTATCATACTATTTACGTGTTAAGTTGCATTCAACCAATGTCTTATCTGGGAGATGGTAAATTGAAGATGCTGACAATGTTTAACACGTACAGTACTGTTGCATTGCATGTTATGTGTTACAGTATTTATTCATTGAAATGTCAGTTAAATAGAGGATTACAGGCTTGCCGATATCATGAACACTGTCATCACGTATCATGGTTTCATTTATAGAATATACAAGAACATTATTTTATTCACGTTATTGACATTCCCCTTGTTAATATATATCCCCTTCTAGGGCCCTCTACAATTTCATCCAGCAAGAAGCAACATCATTACTGCAGGATTTCCGCTGGTCCCCTTTTCAACAAGTCTCAACAGGCCCTCAACACTCATCCTCGCGCCGGTAAGGCCATTCCGCCTTCAGATCCATCTACAGTACATCGAAGCCCAGGTCCTTAAACCTTCTCGGAGGCCACAAGCCTACCTTTGTCTTCGTGTTAAGCAACTCCCGCGTAACCTACATAGTATATCCTCAGCCTAGCGAATAGGCTATCTTCAAAGTGAAGTGTTTACAAACAACCGGCTAAAACTTTCCCATTACGACTGCGGTAGGCATGTTCAATTATTTTTCCGTTTTCAATTATCTTGCAGTATTTGTATCCGCTTGTTTATTTGCTCATTTATGTATTTATTTTACTTGTCTAATCCGTTTACTATACGAACATCGTACTTTCATTACCTCAGTTATTATTGGGCTTAATTACATATTATTGTGCGTTCACTGCCGCATATCTTTTTAGCCAACCTGAATTAGTGTTTCTTGTAATTAATTATTATATTAACTTAACGCTTAAACTGTATAAACCATTACTCATTGCTAAGAATCAGCCATTGTAAGATAGCACAATTATTGTATACAGAATTGTTAATCACTGTGAACAAATAATTCATTTATTTTTCTAACTAAACACAAAACAACAAAGTAACTTCTCTCTCCTTATTAAATATTGTTTATTTGGGCTGTGCCACGAACTGGTGGCCCTCATTATTCATTTAAATTTAATTCATAAATTATAGTAAACCTACTTTCTAGGGCACATCAAACTGGTGATGTGCACGCCACTATATATGTAAACCAGAGTGATGAATGG
Organism: Bathynomus jamesi; assembly: GCA_023014485.1. Classification (NCBI taxonomy): domain Eukaryota; kingdom Metazoa; phylum Arthropoda; class Malacostraca; order Isopoda; family Cirolanidae; genus Bathynomus; species Bathynomus jamesi. Next base: position 530,129 of record JAJOZX010001606.1, read on the forward strand.
AAATAATTATGTTCTAAGGACATTTGGCAATGAGTCAACTAACCAATCAGCGCTCACTCACTCCCAGACTCATTCATAAAATGTTACAACCGTTTGTAGTACACACAACAAATATATGCCAGGTGTCGCTCTCTGTTCTCAAGAGCGTCCTGCGAATAATGAGTGCAACTGTACATTAAAACAAAAAGTGAAAAGAAATTAGCATAAGGTTAACAAACACTGATAAAAGGCAAGACATTTTAAGAAGATATTGTCAATTTTATACATTCCCGAACTGTGACTGAAATTATTTTTAAAATAGGTGATTTAAAAGATAAGATCTCTGAGTATTCGTTCCCTTTTCAACACGACACACTTATTAAATTAATTAAGCTTTGCATCAAAGATTGTAAATATCAGTTTGAAGATAAATTTTATGCTATGCCGTTTGGATTGGCAATGGGAAATCCCCTCTCACCTGTATTAAGTAATTTATATATGGAATTTGTTGAAAGTAGAATTTTGTCCACTCCTGTTAATTTTAACCTTGTCTGGTACCGGTATATAGATGATGTGTTATGTCTATGGTCTGACAATTTGGATGTTGACGAATTCCTTGGTAGGCTCAATAATTTAGTTCCGCCTATAAAATTTACTGTCTAAAAGGAAAATGATGGATGCTTATCATTTCTGGATCTAAAAATTCCGAGATGCGTAAATCAATTAAAATTTGAAGTTTTCCGCAAACCTACTAATAATAACTCTTATGTGCATTTTTATTCTGACCATCACCCCTCGATAAAATATTGTTTTATCTTCCATATTTCTCAGAGCATTAAGAGTTGTCAGTCTTGAATTTTTAGATTCTGAGTTATGTAATATCATGAATATTGGTGGTCGGGTACGATTTGGCGCCGCCGTTAATTAGTATCACGTATTAAATAGGACAACCTGTTTGTCTGTCTGTCTGTCTGTAGACACCATGTACAGTACTTTACTATTAAGTACCTACCTGATTAGAGTGTAAATAACGAAAGAAAGATTACGAAAGAAATCTTTTATACTGTAACTTGAAGAGCCTAATCATTTTCATTAATCAGTAAAGTAACATAAATATCATCAACTGTTGCCGCAAAATAGAAGTCAATATCTTCCTTCCTTGACTAATCAATTTTAAAATTAGAAAGAGCCGTTTTGAGCAGAAAACTGAGATTTGTTTATAAAAAACCTCTGAACAGGTAGCTAGAACAACCTGAAAAAAGTGTTAGCAGCTGACGAGGAAGCTTCTAACAGTGGCTACATCCTCCAGCGCGGGACACGTCAACGCGAAGAAGAGGCGACGTCAAACCAAAACATCAACGCGCTGGTGGCCAAACTTCCTCAAATCTCCGTGCAGCGGGCTGTCTACGGTTGGCCAGACTGGCAGTCAACGGCCTGTTGCGTGGCACGGTCAGAGTGCCGATCGGCTCCCGGGGCCGGACCTATTCTCAGCGTGCTATTTTTTCAATAAAAGGGAGCAATTGTGTGCTCCCCGAACTACTCTTACTCTCTGGCGACATTAAGACTAATCCAGGCCCCACTACAACTTACACATGTCACCAAACACAAAGACATAGACACAATAGCACCATGAGACACATACAGAAGTATAATATTAACATATTACAGTACAACGTAGATGGCCTCACAAACAAAATCATGCAGCTTAGGGAATTCGTACACAAACAAAACATTCACATAGCACTTATACAAGAAACAAAACTAAAACGCACACACAAAACACCCACCATCCCTGACTTCACGGCGATCCGTCAAGATCGTACTGGGGGTAACGGAGGTGGACTCATCACTTACATACGTAAAAGCATTAGCTACACTGATGCTACCCAAAACATTACAAACACAATCCAAGCAGATAACACGATAGAAATACAGGCAGTTAACATTAAAACACGCGCAAAACACAACACCACACTAATCAACATTTGTACATCCCACCAGATAGTTCACCTCAGGTGCCAGCCAATTACAATCCACAGTTACACAATCTGGCCTCTCTCACTAATGTCATCTTAGGAGGAGACTTCAACGCCAAAGACACTAGTTGGTACCTGCACAACCAAAGCAACACCAGAGGCGCCAACATAGCCACACAACTAAACAGCCTCTTCATTCTTAACAATACAGAAGAACATACACACATACCACATCAAGCAGGATACTCAAACTCCTCCCCAGACATAACGTTCTGTTCCCCCTCACTAGCAACACATACACAATGGAGAACAGAAAAACAACTGTCATCAGACCACCTGCCCATCATCATTACAACACATTCTACACTCTGCCCCAACAGCCTTAGGCACACTTACAGAAATTACAAGAAACAGTTCAAAATACAGACTGAGGAACAATTCACCACATTAAACAGCACACCCATCATAAACATCAATACAACACTCAAGACATTTAATCAGATCATCAATAATGCAAACAAATACATACCGAAGGGCAACATTAGGAAATACAACCCAAATTACACTAGAGAAATAGCCCACCTTATAAGGCAACGTAACAACCTCAAATATAACAAACAAACCCCACACACAGAAGCCATAAAACAGCAGATACAACAGCTCAACACAGAAATAAACAACAAACTCAAAGAAAAACAAACAAAAACATTCAGGGAATTCATAACAACATTAAACCACTCCACAGATACATCCAGGCTGTACAAGACTATAAACGGCATTACCCACTCTAACAGCGGCATTCACACCTCACACGCGGCTATCTGTCGCAGCCAAAATAATATCCCAACATACACACAACAAGCTAACATTCTAGTTAATCACTACGCAAAGATAAGTCACTTAAACAGAGACAACAACCAGAAACATGCAGACAGACAAACAGCCAGACACAAGAAAACCTACAGACTCGACACAACCATTACACCCTTCAATACAGACCAGACCACCAAGATCATCAAAAACATTAAGAATTCGAAGGCTACTGGACCAGACAACATATCTAACATACACCTTAAACACTTGGGCCCACAAGGAATACTAGCTCTCACAAATATCAGCACATATTCATACAACACTGTATTATTCCTGACATATGGAAACAAGGTAAAATTATTACACTACTCAAACCAAACAAAAATCCAACAGAACCAGCTTCCTATAGACCCATTACTTTACTATGCACACCTTCCAAAGTAACAGAAAGACTAATCTTACAAATCACCAACCCACACATTCCACTATCGCCTACTCAACATGGATTCAGACCTCACTCAACCACGACATTACTCACTAACCTCACGCAGCACATCATGGATGGCATCAACTCCAGACGACCAGCTCAACGTACACTATTAGCAACAATAGACATTAGTAAAGCATTTGATGCTATCCCACGCTTCCCTCTCATAAACAAAATACTCAACACAAACCTGCACAATAACACCAAAAGGTGGCTGAGCAACTATCTTTCAGGAAGAAACTCACATGTCACATTTAATGGCAAGTCATCCAAAAACAAGCTTTTTCCGAACGGGGTCCCTCAAGGCTCTGTTCTCTCACCAACACTCTTCAACTTATACATGCATGACATTCCAACACCCATAGATAACAAGCTTACATTATCATCATATGCAGATGACATCACTCTAACATCCACCCACAACAACATCGACACCGCTACAAATAACCTACAAACATACATAAACAGTATACAAGACTGGCTCACACACAATAGACTCAAAGTAGCGCTCACAAAATCAACCATCACCTTGCTTACAAGCAACACAAAAGAACACCAGGTAATTCCACAGCTTACACTAAACAACATCAACATTCCACACACTCACAGGACCAAAATACTTGGGGTCACATACAACACATCATTATCGTTTGCAAACCACATTCAGGATATTAAAAACAAATGTACGTCAAGACTTAACACGCTTAGGGTACTAACAGGCACAAACTTTGGACACCAGCAGGAAACAACATCACTCATATACAAACAATATATTCGCTCAGTTATAGACTATGCTAGCCCATGCTGGGCACCCATTATCTCAAACACACACATAAACACCTTACAGACAATACAAAACAACGCATTTCGTATCATTACAGGATGCACTCAAACAACACCAATAGAACACCTGCACACAGAAACAAAAATACTAAAAGTTAGGGAACATTTAGACATGAGGGGAACACAATTCATGGCAGCAGCGACAACTAACCCACAACACCCTTGCCACTACATGTACAATCACGCACCGACACCTCGCACCATTAAGGTAACACCAGTGAGACATTATAACCAAATACTCCATTCCATACCACGCCCCACAGACATCGCACAGTACAGAAAACACATACACACACACCTAACCCACAAAGCACTGACACGTCTCGGTCCGAATGCGGTCCTAGGTGCGAAGCCGCCACCCATTAACATGTCAGAGATCAGCCTGAGCAGATCGGATCGAGTTAACTTAGCACGATTCCGATGTGGACATCACCCCAACTTACTAACATATAAACACAGACTAGACAACCCCACAGACGACACCTGCCACCTGTGCCACGACACACCACAAACAATTGAACACATTATGACAGACTGTACCGCTCTAGCACAACAACGAACACAACACAACATCACTAGTGCGCTGAACCTCTGGTCCACTCCGAAGAGGGCGATCGGTTACCTGCGTGCCGCCGGCTTGTTCGATCAGGGTGGGCTGATCGGCTAAACAACAACAACAACAACGTATTAAATAGTAATACTTGGTTATTAACCTGAAGTGCTGTCTGTCTTTTCAGATAAATTGTGTTGTTGCCCTTAATAGCATAAATGTCTGAAAATATATCAAGTAAGAAAGGGAAACAGAAGTTTTCACATAATTGATATTTGTATGTGTTTGATAAATGTAGCAAGCGCGACCCTTCGTTACTTTTTTGACGATGCGAGCAAAAGAGTCAGTTTATTATAAAGTGTATATATAATATGGGTACTTTTCCGTTATCTGCCCCCTTGACGATTGGTTAGGTTAAGTCGTGATATATTTGTTAAAACTAACGAAAATATCACGACTTAACCTAACCAATCGTCAAGGGCGTACAGTTGACTTAACCGGGCAGTGACGATTGGTTAGGTTAAGTCGTGATATTTTTGTTAGTTTTAACGAAAATATCATGACTGAACCTAACCAATCGTCAAGGGGGCAGATAAAAATATTGTAATGATAGTTCTAAATAAATCTTTATAATTTTTTATTGTTTCAATTGTTTATATATTTTAAATGTTAAGTCCTGAATGTAGACCTGGGGGCGGCGCCAAACCGGCTCCGCGCCCAAACGGCGGCGCCCAAACTGTTGCGGCCAAACGGCGGCGCCAAATCGTCCCATTTCGGAATATTGGTACTAAATTATTTTATCCTATTCCATTTCTACCATTTTTAAAAATAATTTCAATCATAGTTCGGGAATGTATAAAATTGACAATACTCGTATCTTGTTAAAATGTCTTTTGCCTTTTATCAGTGTTTGTTAACCTTGTGCTAATCTCTTTTCACTTTTTGGTTTTAATGTATATAGGCATATATTTTGGTCATCTTGCCTTTTCCCTTCATTCCCTGACGAGGTGTACTGTTAAATGCATGAAAGACCTTGGAATCATTTTTCTTTTTCCCATGTGATTGTTTATAAACAATGTGTTCTTTGTTAATTATTTTCAGATAGTGTTTCATCAAGAAATGCAGCAACGGAATCAGCATCGGAGTTAATACAACTCCACCCATCAACACCCACAGTAGCATCTCCTCTTGCATCAACATCAAAGTCGTCAATCTCTTCATCACATTCCCCCTACCTATCAAAATCTGTGCGCACAAGACGCTCTAAAGAACATTTCATTTCGGAATTTCTGAAACACTTCCTAATAATGTTTTGCTAACTAATTTGCAAGTTGCTAGCTATTTTCTTTATCTCAAAAAAAAAGAAGACCAAATGCTGAAAAGAAACTAGTTATCTGACAGACAAGCCAGGAACTACTCAAACTTTGAAAGCGCGCGTCAATCCCCACAATAGGGAGAAAGATGTACTTCAAAAGTTAACTAGATTTATCGAGAAGAAGGCAAACTTAGTAGATCAAAAAGATGTAGTAAGTTAAAGAATAATCATATTCGTAGCCTCAACTACTTATATGATATTTGTGCCTGCAAACAGAAAATCATGTCCATTGCTGATTTAAGATGTTTTGTTGAATGTAAACAAGTCCATATATCTTGCAAATGTTCAAGAAAAACTAAAGGACCTAAGGATGAATTATCTTTTTCTCTTAACCAACAAACAGTGCATAAAATGTATACTGAGTGTGTTCGTGTGGATACCACAAAAGTTTTAGGAAAAACAGAAAAAACGGAAACGTTTAGGATAAGAAAGTGGCGAGAGGAAAACTGAGATTTTCCAGAGAAAAATCCCAACATCAGAAGCCAATAGAAAGTTCATCCTCAACAGATGAAACAAAGGGAAACATAGAATTGGAAATGAACAAAGATTCTGATTATGAAAGAACAAATGAACAGGTGAGAGTGTCTTTACCTCATCTTGCAATAGAGGCAGACAAATTTGGTGTCTGATCGTGTTGCTGCTTCTTTTGCAACTGCAACCGATTGATGTTAGCATGATTACTAAAGATGACCATGTAGCTATAGATAAATTCAAAGTGCGACGAGCAAGAGAGAAATTTCGAAATAAATTAAAGGGTGAAGAACATGAAGAAGTAATTTCTTCTAGTTACTTTGACGGGCGAAAGGACCAAACACGGACAAAAGTTAAAAAGAGTGATAAGTAATATAATGAAAAGAGAAATCAAGATCATTATGTATTTCTTGCCGAATCAGGTGGACAACATGTTACTCATGAGACACCAACCTGCAGCAAGGCTATAAATATAGCAAACTCTATAGTGTCAGTTATTAAAGAGAGACAAACTGAGAATAACATAGAGGTCATTGGATGTGACAATACAAACAGCAACACTGGTTACAAGAGTGGTGTAATTCATTATGTATAAGAAACGCTTGGCGGACCACTACAGTGGTTCATTTGTATGTTACATACAAATGAACTGCTCTTGAGGCATCTCTTTGAAAAGTTAGAAGGCACAACATATAGGGCAAAGACATTAAATGGTCCTATTGGGAAGGCTATTCCTATTCACTTCTGTGAACAAAATCCAGTTGTAAAGTTCAAACCCATAAATGATGTTAAGGGATTGTCAAAATTACCCCAACATATGGTTGATGACGTAAGTGGTGACTAACAATATTTGCAAAGGAGTATTGTGCAATCAAAAGTGGAACTGAAGATGAGAACTTTGCCCGTCAAAAACCTTGGCCCATTAGTCACTCAAGATGGTTGACACTTGTCAGTAGGATTTGTAAGCATTATGTTGCAACACTCAAACCAACAAAGAATCTTTATATACTGACACAATTCACTGCTGCACATTATGGGCCAATTTGGCTTGGTATTTTAATAGACAAATCGATACACGGAAGATGTGTCATCTCAATGAGCATACTCTACCGTAACACAAGATTCCTTTGACAGATGATGACTTTATTTCCGGTTTTGATTGAATATGTCTGTGTGGGTATGTGAGCTGAGTGTGTGGTGGGGGTGTAGTTTGTTGCAAATGGAATGCGTGAATACATTATCAAACGCACTTCCATTTTTCACTCCAAGCACAGAGGGGAGATGCGTTATGTTATGCTGTCTCTTCTCACAATACATTATTTTTTAACGAAAAACTGCAAAACAAACGTATAACACAACAGAGGAGCCGAAACAAAGAGTAAATGATGCGTTTCGCCTAATCACTCCATCCGTGTAAAGGGAGATGTCACACCGAACATGGGGACGAATTATTCTGTGCCATGAGAATGATGGGGTACACACCGATCTTTTGGACATGTAAACGCGTAAATATGTTAAACCTGGTCACTTGTAAATGAATAAATAAAGACAACTGTAACCATTATTACTCCAAATATTTCAGATGTTGGTCAGTACACTGAACTAAAACAAAAAAGAGTAACAGGGCATTCTGAACACCTGCACATACTATTATAAATTCGATTTCCTCTTTTTTCTCTCAGCAATTTAGTCGTACAAAGTCATTAACTTGTACAATAATTGTTGTTATTTCAAAATAAAGTACTGGAAATTAATCGAAAATTCAAAAGAAAGTATTTTTTTTTTCAACCGGCAGACCGCACGATCAGGTCACGTGAACTAGACCTGGACCGCGGCGGTCATGTAATTGAAGAGCACTGGCCTAGACTTTAACACGAACGCTATTCACAATATGAATTCATCAGAGAGAACAGAAGGAAATAGCTTCTTCTAACAGTCTGTTTACCGAAGTTAGCTGAAAAAAATAAGCCAATGAAACTTTTTTCAATGTATGACGAACCGAAGAATATCATGGCATAATGCTGAAGTAAAAAGGCTATTCTTAAAGCTTTTCTGTCGCTATATAAGACCTTATTAGCATAATAAGAGAGTGTTTGAGGAGTTTCAAATATCTGTAAAGACAGAAAAGGTCCGATACGGAATTATGGCAGTTATATTTATCTAATTTAAAGAAAATTTTTAAAATACAGAAACCACTTAAATTCTCTGGTATTAACATTATCCTCTACAGAAATACAATAACAGTTAAAGTCTGAACGTGAGTACTACTTATAAAACGACACCAGTACCACATTTAAATGCAAATTAATACAAATTTTAGTAATTCATTTACGTACAACTGCGATTTTGTGTAGTTACACAAAAACTTTAATATAATTTACCACTTAATCATAATAATCAATGAGGGGAAGCTTGAAATTGGCACAACATCATCAAAATAATGCGGCCCTTTGGACTAATTCCTTTATTACACTGGTATGCATATGAAATTGTTTTGTCTGCTGTGAGGGTTTTTTCAACTCATATTATATAATTCGACCATGCTGAATTCGAAAATGACATTGGTTTTCCTCAATCAGGTCAGGTTTTTTCTATTGGCCATTTATTATAAGTCCAATTTTATCCCCAAATTTATTGATTTTTTTAGCTTAAACACTGTAGATACGAGTAATATTATAAGAACACTCGTGAAAAATGAAAACATTGTGTGAATAAATACTTTTATTCATACAATGAATATGGAAAAAAGTTTATTGAGGAATGAATGAAGTTTTTTTGGCTTTCCGTCTGTGTTTTTCTTCGGGCACGTCTCGCTTCAAACACCAGCAATAGTCCGCCAGCATATTGATATCCCAGTTTCCCTGGTACCTCTCTTCCATTATTTTGATATCTTGGTGAAATCGTTCACCCTGTTCCTCACTATAATCCCCGCAATTTTCAGGAAAATAGTCGAAGTGGGACCACAAAAAGTGCATTTTTATGGACATGCGCGACCCATGAGCTTTGAAAGCTTCCATCAAGTTTTCGACAACGGACTCGTATTCTGGACTTCTACGCTTGCCAAGAAAATCAGTGACAACTGATTTGAATGCCTGCCAGGCATTCTTCTCAGTTGGAGTCATTGCGTTTTCGAACTGAGTATCCTTGATCAAAGTTCGAATTTGAGGACCATCAAAAACCCCCAGCATTTAGTTTAGCATCAGATATATGAGGAAATTTACTCTCGAGATATCGGAATGCTGAACCCTCCTTATTCATTGATTTGATGAAATTTTTCATCAAGCCCAGCTTAATATGAAGTGGTGGGAGCAAAATGTTTGTTGGTGGTACAAGGGGCACTGAAACGACATTATGCGACCCAGGTTCAAAATTCTCTCTGGATGCCCATTCACGCTGTGCATAGTGCTTCTCATCCGCTCGGCTATCCCATTTGCAGAGGAAACATGGGTATTTCGTGTATCCCCCTTGCATTCCCAATACAAATGCCACAATCTGAAAAAAAATGAAAATATTTAAAGAATTTAGAGAATTTGTTCTATCAGATAAAAAAATCTATGCATTGGACTGTATCACTTCTGTGGGGAAGTTAAGTGTTCTTATACGCCCTCAAATAACCTTTGGAAAAACAACATGGTCAATAGCAATAGTTTACTTATGATATTAGTATTACCTTCAAATCTCCACAGATCCTCCAGTTATGTTGGTCGTATACGAGAGCATCCAGTAAAATTTTCATGTTATCGTAGCTCTCAGTAAGTTGTACGGAATGTGCTACAGGGACTGATGCAACCCTATTCCCAATGTTGAGAAGTACTGCTTTCAAACTTCGTTTAGACGAGTCTATAAATAGCCTCCATTCTGATGCGTTATATGGCAGGCCCAAGGATTCGATTAGCCCCTCAACATTGCAGCAGTACACTAAGGAAGAGGTATTTTCGTGCACTGCAAAAAACTTGCGGAATTCTTCCTCTCGTTTCCTATACCAGGAGAATGTTGTTCCCGGAGCCAGCAAGTTGTCCTCTCGAAGTCGTGAGCCCAAGATCTCGGCAGCTAATTTGGAAAGTCCTAAATCCCTGGTAAGATCATTAAGTTTGGCCTGGTTGAGAGGCCTCGGCTCATTTGAAGCGGTATTTTGAGGTATATACGACTGGGACTGGTCATTGGCATTGGTCATTGATTCATCATCAGAATCATCGAAGTCCAGGGTTTGAGGTGGGTCGGGTATTGGAATTCCAGGACCATGGGGTACAGGTCTCATAGCAGAAGGAATGTCAGGGTATACAACAATGTGTTTATTCTTCTTGTTAACTCCTGAAAATAGAAACACAGAAACATGGATATAAAACTTGCATATGAAATAGAAGAAGCATTCAGACAGTGGCGGTTCGTGAGGGAAGGTTGCGGTCTGTAAGATATGAAATAGGTCGATGGAGTCTGTATATTTTCTTTCTTTTTCATTCATATTGTCCCTTCGGGGACAATATGAATGAAAAAGAAGAAAATATACAATCATTGTATATGTAAATGTAACTTGTATAACAATATGTATGTGTAAATGTATTTCTATAACAATATGTATAGGTAAATGTATGATTACCATTATGGTGAATATTATGCTATATATGGTGAATATTACATTATGGTGAATATTATGTCAAGTTTCATACGAGGATTTCAAAATATTTAAGAAAAATAAATTTATAAGCCCACCTTGGAGGTTTGTCATGCAGAAATAGCAATCTGTCACGTGATCTTTTCCTTCTCTCCAAATCATGGGAATTCCAAAAGGCAAAGATTTCGCTCTGCCTTGGCTCCATCTTCTCAAATTTTCAATGCACGTCTTGCAGCACATATGAGAGGCGAAATTTTTGTCCTGGTCCCCTAGCTTAATTCCAAAGTATGCTCTATACATTGTCTTTACAAATTTAGTGATTTGGGACTGGTTATTTGGCATGGTAACCGTCCCAAATATGTAGCAGAATCTATTGGGATCATTTTTACACGCTCTATTCATTATGAAATATTTTATCTATATGCCTGAAAAGTAAAAAAAGATATTATACAAGTGAAACAAGTGATGATAGATGTTACTGTTCCAATTCCGCTTTGACAAAAATCACGAAAAATTCTATTTTACTTGAGGCTATAGCCGGATAACCTGAGCTGATTGAGAAAAACGGATTGCAGATTCGAAATCAGCAGGAAAAACTCTATAAGAATCACTTACAAAACCCTTGACAGCAAAATTGATGCATACCAGTGTTATTATTACTCACACCGTCGGAATTCGAATCCCGACCTCAATGTCCTCACCTCGTTCATAAAGAAATGATCTTACCCACTCAGTCACGGGCACTGGGTAATTGATCACTTATTCTCTGGATCTAATGAATAATTTAACTGAAAACGCTATACTGTAAAGCAACTTGGAAAATATGTAGTACCAAACAGCAATAGTAAAACTTATTTGAATTTTTCCTGATAGAAGCAACTATGTTTTCAAACGATTTCGCCTTAACCAATGTGGCGGCGAGAATAGTCCGTCGATTAACATATGAAATGTGTCCAGTCTCTTTCTCGATTTATGCCTGTGAGTATATCATTCTACAGCTAAATAATTAGTTTATAAGCCATTAAAAGACTATGTAGATGAACATATTTATCTTCTTCTTCTTCCGCAGCTTATTATCCCATCTTTACATGGGGTCGTTGTTTTTGGTTCGTCTTCTCCACTCTCCTCTGTCGTATACCACGTCCTCCTCCAAGTCCTTCTCCCTGATGTCCGCCACCACACAGTCCCTCCATCTCGTCTTCGGTCTTCCTCTTCTTCTCCGTCCCAGCAACTCCATCTCCAGCACTCTGCGCCCCACATACTCCTCCTCTCTTCTCCTGACGTGTCCATACCACCTCAGCCTGGCCTCCTGCACCTTCTTAGATGCTTCCGCCACCTTCGCTCTTCCTCTTATATGCTCATTTCTGACCCTATCCCTCCTCGTCACTCCACACATCCATCTCAACATCTTCATTTCAGCCACATCGATTTTTCTTTCATTGCTCTTCTTCATTGGCACAGTCTCCATTCCATACAACATTGCCGGCCTCACCACTGTTTTGAATACCTTTCCCTTCAGTTTCACTGGGACCCTCTTATCACAGAGCACCCCTGATACGTCTCTCCAGTTTCTTCCACCCCGACTGTATTCTACAGTTTATCTCTCTCTCTGCTCCCCCCTCTGCATCCACTGTTGACCCCAAGTATTTAAAATACTCCACCGTCTTAACACGCTCTCCACTCAATGTCACTTCCCCTCCTCGGTCCTGCTGCACACCACATCTCATATATTCGGTCTTCTTTCGGCTAATTCTCATCCCCCTACTTTCCAACGCCTCTCTCCAACTTTCCAATTGCTGCTCCACCTCCTCTTTCGTCTCCCCACTCAACACAACATCGTCTGCATACATCATGCACCACGGCGCCTCCCCTCTAATCCTGTCCGTCAACACATCGAATACCACATTGAAAAGGAAGGGGCTCAAAGCTGATCCTTGGTGCAGACCAACTTCCACCCCAAAGCTCTCTGACACTCCCACGCTACTCCTCACCTTAGTTGTTACTCCCCTGTACATCCCCTTGATCAGTTTAACATACTTCTCCGGTACCATCTTTTCCCTAAATATTTACAAATATATTTACCATATTGAACATATTGAACATATTTACCAGTATCTTACAATTCAATTTTGGTTCAGACGGAAATGCGTGTAGGCCGTTTAAAGTTAGGAAATTAATCGTTAAAATTACTTAAATTTCACAAATTTTATTTTAGAATTTCTGAAAAACGTTATTTACAATGTAAGATAAGTATCCGTATCAAAGCCTACTCATATTTAGTCAGGCCACGCTTGGACAAAATTTCATACTCTTTTGTGAAAATGAATGTCAACCACAAATTTACAAAATACCGCAGCCATCCAAATTTTGAGCTTCACATCAATAGCCATTGAGACCAAATTTTTGAAGCTGAACTCGAAATCTAAGTGACTCTTGAGCTTAAAGTTAATGTTAAGATTTCATTGACTTAAAAATTTATGTTCAAAATTATTTAGTTAAAATACGAGCGTGAACTAATTGAATCTAAGTGTGGACTAATTGATTGAATCTAATCTAGGAGGCCTTTGTCCATATTCTGTATCCGAGATAAATTTCTTGGAAATATTCCAGTCTTCTATCAAACACAAACACATTTTTTCAGAACACAACACACACACACACACACACACTCACTCTCTCTCTCTCTGTATGTATATATTATGTATACTTTTCAACCTTTCAGATGTTCCGTGCGATGACTCCTCATTTCACAAGGTCAGGCTTGTTGTCCATCTTTTTTGTGTGTGTGAATTACAATAATCATTAACTTATTTATTTCTTTATTTGAGTTTTTTATTTTTTATTCTCCTCCATATCTCGTGACGTTCTCTACTAAGAATAGAATTTATTTTTTTCTGTTCTCAGTTTAATAATGCACTGACAAAAAGCCCTTGTTATTGCCAACCTAATAACGAGTCGTTTAATAAGGATAAGAATATTGCATAATCAATATGCCTTAGAGTTGAAAGAAACCGTTTGTTTCAGAAGATATTTTATTTATGCAGGAAGAAGGGGCCTAGGGCGAATGCCCGCAACCCTCTCCTCCATAAAGGAAGAAGAGAGCCGAAATCAAGGTCCAGGTTTTCGAGATGCCTAGACACTCTGCGTTTGAAAGATGGGAGGTCATAGACAGGAGGAAAGATGGAGTGAGGAAGATTGTTCCAGAGTTCACCGGTTGAGTAGATGAAAGATTGAAAATACTGATTAACCCTTGCGTTAGAGTGTTGCACAGAAAAGGAATGAGAATGTGTCGAAAGTCTGGTACTGCATGCTCTTCTTAAATAAGGATGCATGCAGTGAGAGAATTCAAAAGAGCAGTGTCCGTTATGATAGCGAGAGTAAAGAGAAAGTGAGGCAATACTGCGGCGAAGAGAAAGAGATTGAAGACAGTCAGTAAGAGGCTGGGAATTGACGAGACGAAAAGTATTTGATTCCATCTGGTCAAGCAGAGCTGTGTGGGTTGAGCCACGCCACACATGAGCAGCATACTTCCATAGAGGGGTGGACAAGATCCCTGAACAAAGACAGCAACTGAGTAGGGGTGAAGAAACTGCGGAGCTGGTATAGCACACTTACCCTCCTAGAAGCTGTTTCGGAAAGAGCGTAGATATGATTTTTCCAGGAAAGATCACGAGAAAAGGAAACGCCAATAATGTTGAAAGAAGAGGAAAGATTGAGTTGTGTATTGCTGAAGGTAAGGGGATAGTCGTGTAGAAGATTTTGATGAGTAGACAGATAAAGGAACTGAGTTTTTGAGGCATTGAAAACAATAAGGGGTTCTCTGCCCCAATCAGAGAGAGTAGAAAGATTAGAGGTCAGGTGCACAATAGCCGTTCTACGCGAAGCTTTGTGATGCAGGTGGAGAAATGAAAAGTGGAATCATCGGAATAGGTGTCGATAGGAGAGGAAGTGCGACTTAATAGATCATTAATAAATAAAAGGAAAAGAGCGGGTGATAGGACAGAGCCATCAGGAACACCACTATTAATAGCTTTGATAGAAGAACAATGGCCATCTATAACCGCAGCTATATATCGGTCAGAAATGAAATTAGAGTGGAAGGCACAGATAAAAAGAAATCGAAAGAGGGCAGTTTGGAAATTAAGGATTTGTGCTACACTCTATCAAAAGCTATTGATATTTCTAGCGCAATAGAAAAGGTTTCACCGAAATCCCGAAAGGAGGATGACCAACAATCAGAGGGATATGCAAGAAGATATGTGAAAGTTTAAGGGAAGAGTTCAGCTTTGTCGGGAGAATAGAATGGAATAAGGAGGGAAAGTAGAAGCAAAGTTGTTGGAGAGATTCTTGGCTAGATGCCAGAAAGAGCGAGAAGAATTAGAATTGGATAGATTTTCATAGTTTTGTCGGATGAAGGAATTTTTTGCTAGTCGAAGAACAAATTTTGCACGATTCCGGGCAGAGATATAAACAAAGTGAGAGACAGGAGTTGGATGGCGAAGGTGCCGTCTGAAAGCCTCCAATCTGTTTCAGATAGCACTAGAACAAGTAAAGTTAAACCAAGGTTTCTTTGCATCAGTAGTAGGAATAGAATATGGAATGAACGCCTTCATGCCAGAGAGAATAACCTCCGTGATGCACTGAGCGCACTCGGAGGGCCCCTGGCTACGGAAGCAGTAATCATTCAATGGGAAATCAAAAAGTACTGCCTAATGGTCTCACAATCAGTAGTGCCAAAGGCGTCTCCTCTTGGGAAGATCGAAAGGCCGTATTGGAGCGATAGGACAGGAAACAGATATAATACAGTATTATGGTCAGAGAAACCCAACAGAGAAAAAGTTTGACAGAGTAAGAAGGATGAGAGATGAGAAATAAATCCAAAATGTTGGGCCTATCTCCAATGCGATCGGGGATACGAGTAGGATACTGTACAATCTGCTCTAGGTCATTTAGGATAGAAAAGTTGTAAGCTAGTTCACCAGGGATGTCAGTGAAATAGGAGGAAAGCCAAAGGTAGTGGTGAACATTGAAATCACCTAAAATGGAGATCTCAACAAAAGGAGAGCGGGATAGAATGTATTCCGTTTTGGAAGTGAAATAGTTAAAGAATTCTGGATAATCGGTAGAATTAAGAAAAAAGTAGACATAACAGGTGTATTTAGTTTGAGAATGGCATGTAAGCCGTACACAGAGGGTATGGAATTCGGAGGATTGAAGTTTGGAATACGAGAGCAAGTAAAGTCAATGTGTACATATACGCAACATCCACCTTTGGAGTGAAATTAAGTATAGAGAAAGTAGGAGGGTACACAAAAGGGGTTGCTCTCACTCGTCTCAGACACCTGACTTTCAGTGAAGAAGAGAAGGTGGGGTGTAGGAGATGTGGTGTTCAACAGATTGAAAATTTGAAAAAAAGGCCACGAATGTTGCAGGAGTTTATGAAAAGTGAATCAGGCAGACGCCCAGAACACCTCGAATGGGTAGTAGCAAAACCAGCCCCGGTGCCCGGGTCTGCGTTTCCGGCATCAGCAGTGAGGGAGCCAGAAGTGTGGACTGTTATGGTCTCCTCCGAAGGGAACTCCGAGGCTCTTGAAGTCGTTGCCATTTTTTAAGTTTGAAAAGATTATGTAGTGTGTAAGATGTATGTGCAATGAAGAATAGGGGGAGAAATGTGTGTTTGAGAGCATGCTGGACTGTTCACAGAGTAGATAAGACACGGAAAAAGATCAGCTAAGGAGGACAGTGACAGGAGAAACAGGAGTTCCAGCGCTCCCTGTCTTCTGCCTCACGTTCCCCGCCGAGTTCTTCCCTGGTCGATTGGTGTTTACAATCTCCTCCTATATATGTAAATTATTGATAACTGATAATTAATTAACTTTTAATCTGTGTGTAACATAAAACATCTCAGGGGATCAGTCTGAGTTTTATCTCATATATATATATATATATATATATATATATACACTCTAATCTTCAAAGGTTTCCTTGAAAAGAAAAAGTTACAGAATCTAAGCAAGTAATTTAAATGAATATGCTCCAGGTAAAACCTTTTTATACATACATACATAATGAAGGTGCCTTATATGAAGAAATGCAAAAGGTTTGCGCTGTCAACTTCACTTACAATATACGAGTGTATTATATATATATATTATATTATTATAATATATAATATATATATATATATATATATATATATTATATATATAATATATATATATATATATTAGTGGTGGACAAGATGTCAGTTTTTCAACATCTGCGGATGTGGATGCGGATTTTCAATTTGAACATCCACGGATGCGGATATTTAGTTAATCTATCAATATAATATAGAATTATAAATATATGACATAATTTTTCAAATTTCGTGATATTACTATTTTGGCAGGCAATGCATAAGAATTAAAATTAATATTAATGTTTTCATTATGATAAAAATAACTTTCTCAAGAGTTTCAGCCACAGAAAATTCAATGAAGCAAGTTTCATTCAATTATCTGTGTTACCAGTATTTATATTTTGAGGTTTATATATTTGTTTTTTCATTAATAATTAATACGTTACATGAAATGTGCATGACTGGGCCTTATAAGCTACTTTATAAGCTAATTTAGTTGTAAATTGCATAATTTATTAGAGGTAATATCCGTGTCACAACCATGCGACCTACCATTTCTATGGTTGAGCAGTATCCATGTTTGTGCCATTAGAAGTTCGCTGTGAAAAGCGAATGTCCCTTAACCGTGTCTCTCTAATTCGTCTCCTTTACTTTCTCCCAATAATGACATACTGTACGTACAAAGTAAATCACTATGACGTCATAAAGTAACTTAATTTCCTTCAAGTTTCCATACCTCGAATACTGAATCACGGTTTAGTATGTGGATATCTTTCGTATTTAATGTATAGTAAATTCTTTAATAATAATAAAAACTTCACTCTCTATAAGTCATTATTTGTATGTTGTGTCCTGTCTAGTGTTATGCAATATAAATATTATTCGACCATACTCATTCATGCATCCATGTTCTTTCTTGACCGCTATCCTTTATTAATTT
Source organism: Bathynomus jamesi (assembly GCA_023014485.1). NCBI lineage: Eukaryota > Metazoa > Arthropoda > Malacostraca > Isopoda > Cirolanidae > Bathynomus > Bathynomus jamesi. The sequence continues at coordinate 548,296 of JAJOZX010001606.1, forward strand.
TACTACTTATTCATTCATGTACCTATTGTCTACTTATGCCCTATCAACCTATCAGTCTATGTTTACTCGTGTCTATATTACGCACACACCCTATTGTGTGACAACCGATATGTGTACACTACTTTGTGCAGTCGTACATGTCCCTTGATGATCATGATTACGTACATGTAAATACGTCCACGTGTATTCTTTTTACTTTTTCTTTTAATTATTTCACTTCTCGCAAGATATTCGTTAATGCTGATATGAATGTTCGAATTCCGATGACGTCGCCAAAGCGAGCCTCTGAATCCGAGGCTTATGTTACTTATGTTACGTTATCATAAATTTCCGTGTACTTCCAATGGAAAGTACATTGTATTTTTCCTCCGTTTCCATCATCTCTGACTTTTGGGCTTTCAAACTATAATAACCAACCATTCTTCTAATAATATTTGACATAATTTGGCGTAATTATTGTTAACTATAAATATATAACAGTGTTGTTAATCCTCTTTAAATTATAGAATTAGATTCCTTCAGTATCAGATATGTCAATTAACAATTTGCTAAAATTATAATTAACAGTAATAATTTAATATGATGTTATTAATGTACTTATCCAAAAGTGTGTACCTTACAAAAATTAGTATTTTTTTTGTTATTTTTTATCTGTCTAAATTTCATTGTTTGCTTAAATTATGCTTAACGTCAGAATTCTTTAGCTCTCCAGTTAAAGTGGGAGCTTAACCTTCAACTGCACTCCCCCAAAATTTAGACTTAGTTATTTCTTGTATTGTAAATTAAATCATTCCTGCCTGGGCCATTGTCACAACAGGTTGCACCTCGCCCCATTTAAATTCCTGCCGGGGCCATTGTTACCAGAGGTTGCACCTCTTCCCCTTTAAATTCCTGCCTTAGCCTTTACCCGAGGAGGCCGAGCCCCCCTCGCCTTAAATTCCTGCCGTAACCCTTACTCGAGGAGGACAAGCCTCCTCATTTTAAATTCCTGCTTGAGCTATTGTTGCAAGAGGTAAAAACCTCTCCCCCTGTAAACTTCTGACTATCAGGGCCACGTTCTGTATATACTTTGAGTAATAAATATTATATGAGCGAACGAAAACTCCAATTTAGAAGTGAAGTGTTTCCATTCACCCCTTCGGGAAAAAACTTGGTAGAAACTGTTCACTGTTACTCGGGTGCTCTCGGCTAAGGCCGAGCTTAACACAAGGAACACCTTCGTTGGATTGTCCAAAGTGAGTTCATCATAAAAGTCGCAAGCGGACAGTGGCTCGCGCACACGCACGAAATCTGCATAACATCCACAGTCAGAAGTGTGGATGCGGATGCGGATATCCGGTCCACCACTAATATATATATATATATATATACAGGGCGTCCCAAAAAAATGTATACACACTTTAACAGCTGATAGCTCAATTGATGTTTCTTTCTTTCCAAGTTAAACCCATTAGAATTAATAATGGCAGTCAGACTAAGCTTTGAACAAAGGAAATTCATTCTAAAATGCTACTGGAAGTGTGAAAACGCAGTTGAAGTGCAAAGACAGTTTAGGAGGGAGTTTCAAACAGATCCACCAACGCGACTTACTATCACTCGAATTAGAGATAGTTTGAAGCCGATGGAACTGTTCAGAATGTCCACAAGAAGCGTTCCGGAAGACCACGGACATCGACAAGCCCCACAAAGCAAGAAAGAGTACTGGAAACGTATCACCAAAGTCCAAGAAAATCTGTGCGGCAAGCGAGTCGTGAGTAGGAATTTCAGAATCGTCTGTCCAACGCATTTTGAAGCGCTGTCAATGGAAAAGTTACATTCCAAGATTAGTCCATGCTATTAATGAAGATGATCCGGACCGAAGAGTGGAGTATTGCGAGTGGTACTTGGCACAATGTGGGATGTGGATTGGACGAAGGGGTTTCGTAGAATACCTCCGCGTTCACCAGACCTCACACCACTAGACTTTTTTATGGGGATACTTAAAAGACAAAGTCTACGCTATAAAACCTGCAACAGTCGCTGAATTGAGAGCAGCCATTGAACGAGAATGCACACAGATACCAAACGAAATGTTTCGTGATGTTTGCGATTCCATTGCTTCGCGTTATCAGCAGTGCCTGGACCAGAACGGACGTCAGTTTGAAAACAGGCGTTGACAAAACAATTAAATAATGTCTGTAGATTCTATTACATTTTGAAAATGAAATGTATTTTAATAAACACTGTCTTTATAAGTATTTAAAGTGTGTATACATTTTTTTGGGACGCCCTGTATATACGGTATATAGTAAAATCCTCAAAATTTATAAGATAAAATAAAAATTACTAAATATATCGCGCGAAGGTTTTCGATGGATGCAACCCCTCTTCTTACAGGCGATGGAAGAAACTAAAAGTAAAAGTGTAAAAGAATTTAATTTTCTAAAAGAATAGTTATGCCTCTGGCAAGTGAAAACGGCGCAAAATGTTTCGAACAACGGGTGATCTTGAAAGACAAGAATCAGTGACAAAATGTTTCGTCACTTAGTAATTTTTAGGAATTTTTGTTTCATCTTTTAAATTTTTGGGATTTTAACTTTTTTATCCGTGTTCATTCTTTACTCAGTAGCTCCTATGGGTCTTACTTGTTAAATTTTATAATTTTTTATCACTTACGCTTGTGTTAAGGAAGGAGGGGATTCCATTAAAAATTTTAGAGAAAGCGCTATAAAATTATATATATTTTTTTAATTTCAACCGCGTTAAGATTTAATTCAAAAACTAGAAATCAAATAATTTGTATCTCATGCTACCTCAGGCTTTTACGCACCCAATGATTTGTTTTAGGTTAGGCTGACCTAACCTAACCTTACCTCAAAAACGTATCGCTTACAAGAAAGTTCGACCTATTTGCAAAATAGGAGTTAATGGGTCAAAAAGAGGATTGGCATTGGTGCCACTTGGTAATTTAGGTATATATATATATATATATATAGACTGGTTCTGCGTCATGGGTAGACCCCATTTGGAGTACGCGGTCCAATTTTGGAATCCGCATATGCGCAAAGATATAGACAAAATCGAAAGAGTTCAAAGACGAGCAACTAAGATGATTCCGTCTCTTAGGTCAAAGTCGTACGAGGATAGGCTTAAAGAGTTAAAATTGACTACACTCGAGACTAGGAGGTTAAGGGGTGATCTAATCCAGGTTTTCAAAATTATGAATGGGTTTGATAACGTAGATAGAGATAGCTTTTTCGAAATATCTCAATATAATAGGACTAGAAATAACGGGTGTAAGTTGACAAGTAGAAGGTTCGAGACAGCAGTTGCGAAAAACTTTTTTACGCATAGAATAGTAAATAGCTGGAATAGTTTGCCGGTAGAAGTAATTAGTAGCACGTCTATAAACATGTTTAAGAATCGATTGGACGCGCATGTTGATAGAAAGGGTATAGTTTAAGGTAGTAAAATTAAGGCTTTGTGGGGATAGATCCCACAGCTCAACACAAGTGTTGTGGGATATAGGGAGGCAGCGTCTTGGGTTAGGGGATACTCTCTGTCCTTACACACCCCATTTAAAGAGATTCCTCTGCCGAGCGGTGCCCCCCATAGTACTGTGAGGTATTGAAAAACTCATGATCTTCACTTGCTCCACAAACACCTTTAAACGGGAGACCCATAATGGGTGCACACACATTTCTACATTACTGTACAGTCTTACAGCCACACCTACACTTTTCCTCGTATGTGTATACACAATACACGATTACGAACACAGTTAGGTAGACCAGCCATGAGTGGATCCTAGGGTCTTTGTTGGTCTGAAACATTATAACATTATATCATTGCTCCTATCAGCCATGCTTGCTCATAGCTATATCCCTGCAGAGTTCATGAGGGTATATATCTTGCCCCTGGTCAAAAATAAGTACGGAGACATTCTGTCCAGCAATAATTACGGGCCTATTGCTGTCGCTTCCTGCTTCTCGAAACTACAAGAAAAACTCTCGTTACTTCGATTAAATGAATGCAAAAAACTTCACTTTTTTTCTACGTGAAGGTCAAAATATAATAAAAACCCACTCTAATAGACAGAGTTTATTTCCATAACAGTTTCAATGCCCAGTGGCATCCTCTTCGGGTGCCAGTGGGCATCAGAACTGTAGTGGAAATAAACTCTGTCTATTAGAGTGGGTTTTTATTATCCGATTAAATGATTTCCTATGGACATCTCCTATTCAGTTTGGCTTTAAAAGGCCCACTCAACTGACCTGTGTATATATGTACTTAAAGAAACAATATCTAAATACAGTGACAGTAATTCAACTATTTATTGCTGTTTCCTAGATATAAGTAAGGCATATGATAGGGTGAACCACAATACTTTATTTGCAAAACTAGAAGACAGGAAGGTTCCCATGTACATATTAAATTTATTGAAATTTTGGTATTCCCACCAATGTTTCACTGTTAGGTGGGGCAATGTACTATCCGAGGGTTTTGGCTCCTCTTGCGGGGTGAGACAAGGCTTCTTGCTCTCCCTTATGCTGTTTAATGTGTATATTGACGGATTAATTGCTTCACTAACGAGGCAACAGTGGGATGTTGTATAGATAACACAAGGATAAATAACTTAGTTTATGCCGATGATATAGTGTTTAATAAGTCCCTCTGTTAAAGGTCTGGATCGGCTACTAAAAGTCTGCGAAGAGGATTCGCAGAAACATGATATTCTTTTTAATGTTACAAAAACTAAGGTTATGCAATTTCATCCTAAAAGCTGTAATCAGCAGCTGATATAAGGTTTAAAATGAATGGTGAGGTAATTGAGGAAGTACAAGAGTTTAAGTATTTGGGTCAAACTATTACCAGCTCCTTGAGTGATGACTCGGATATAAGAAAACAATCTCGAAGCCTGTGTGCTAAAGTGAATATGACCATAAGGAACTTTCGATTCTGTACAAGTGAAGCTAAAGACACTCTTTCGTACTTTCTGCAGTAATATATACGGACAGCAACGCTGGGTGAATTATAAAAAAGGTTCTGGCAGAACCATAAACTTGCTGTGCAACAGGTCTTTTAGACTCTTACATAAATTACCCCCGAGATGCTCAGCTTCGCAAATGTTTGCTACCCGCAATGTCCCGAGCTTCCCGGAGGTAACAAGACGTGCTCAATACAGTCTAATGCAAAGAATTAAAAATTCAACCAATCCGATCATCCAAGCTATCCATGAGTCCTGCCATTTATCCTCTAAGCTATGAACTTCTTGGTACGAAAACGTCTGTCTGTAGCTCCACTTAACTTCGACATTACAGTATTATTTCTAATCAATTGTATATATTTCTATCCTTAGTATATCAACTATCATTGTATTAATAATATTTGTGATATGGACTATAGTCTGCCAATAAACCTTTTCATTTTCATTTCATTTTCATATATATATATATATATATATATATATATAAAAGCAAAGAAATCCAAATTAAAATAATTAAGATCTTTCAAAAACGTTTGGGTTATATAACAAAGAGTGGGCATCATTTTTAAGACTAAGTTTCCCCTTTAGAGTGGTATACAAAAGATTTCTCCACACTGCCATGTATCTCTCATTTTATCGAGTAATGGCGCCAAGTTGCCTTTGAAAATCTCAAACACCGTAAGGAAACACTACAACGTCCAATATATTTGCTGCGAAAGCAAAGGTGACATTTTATGAGTTAAACATTACAATTTAAATGAAGAGTAGACCTATTTGAAATCTATGAATGTGCTCCAAATATCCAAACCACCTTCTTGAATGTGTTGGCAAACATGGTGACGCATGTCCGCATTCGCACTCCCTTGAATTTTTTCTGATATGCTCCCAGTGCATTTGGCGACCGATATTATTCTTAAATATATTGAGGTCCTTCGGCTTATTTGAGAAATTCAGAGATTTCCCTGTCAAATCGTTGCATTACGTTGTCGTAATTACTTGATAAACATAAGAGAATTTTGTTTAGCCAGACAAGCGGATCTTTCAGCCACCCTACCATATATATATATATAGCGAGGAATAGGAGGACGAAAAGATGGTACATGTTCATTAACAGACGTTTCGGAAAAATTCAATTTCCATCATCAGTTCTAAAAAGTTTAAAAACAAATAGAAATAAATAAGTATAACAAATAGAAACGAACAACAAATTAAAATGGCGCAACAATTAGCGAGAATTAATATATATATATATATATATATATAATTATATATATAATATATATATATAAAATCATATATATATATATATATATATATATATATATATATATATATATATATTAGTAAATATGCCTTTTTTAACCTTTCTTATTTGCGTTTTTATACTATTTTCTCTTTCTTTATTCAATTTCTCTTTACACTTCATCATTCTCTTCACTCACTTCTTAACACGCAAAAACACCTTACTGAGCCCAAGGCCGTCCGATGACTGCCGGGCATTCCTACCCAGCCTCTAGCCTGTGTTCAGGCATTGCCAACTCGTATTTCTCTATTTTTTTATAAACAAACCATTATTTATCGTAATTACATTTATTAAATATTATTATTTTCCTTATTTAATTTCTTATAACCAAAACATTCTAATTTTTAATTAGACATTATTACACTCGTATCACCCTCTTAAAAATAAGATTTTCACTGGAAAACTTATTAATATCGTTTAACAAAATTTATTTATTTATTCAACAAAGTTATTTATTTTGCAGTTTTTTTTTTGTTTTTTTTAAGAAGTTCAAAGTTGAATAGAGAAGAAATCATTAGAATGACAAATTCCACACATCAGATATTTTGTATAATTTTATAAAATCGAAAAGAAACAAAACTATAATTTCCACAACATTTGCATAAAAATAACATTTCACACTAATAATCAATTTTATAACCTGTAACAAATCGGTAACGTGACAAATAACGGATAATTTTCTTAACACTGGTTACACATATTTCAAGTTCACGATCTATTCCAGCGATTCCTCATCAAAAATCGCTTTACATTCGAAACAAATATTTATATAGTTATCCAGTTACTATCAGGGCAACATAAAAAAACAAGAAAACGTTTATATAAGATACTGACCAGAGAGCACATACTATTTCACGAAATACACAACAAATATGGGCAGTAATCGCACCCTTTCACTTATAATTTCATTACATAACAATCAGTACAATAATAGCTGGACGTTGTTTAGATTACAATCCGCACAGTTGACAACGGACTTCTTCAATTTTCAATTGCAGCTCCTGTTCATTTCACTAGAATGCAAGGGATTGCATCACCATGCAACAGGTCAGCACGCTTGAGGTTGGTTCCTCTCTCTCTCCAAATGACGAAAAAAAAACGAGACGTCCAATTCTAAGAGGATCAGGGTGGAGAGATATACTGAAAGTGGAACCACGCACCGGAATTGGACGGAATTTGCAATTCTAGAAGTCGACGAAGAAACTCGCCTGTCTCGTCTCAACTTTTGTCGGTGAACGCTGCTCTTTCTACGTCCAGCTGAAAGACTCTCTTACTGGCAATAATCAAACCATCACTTCGCCGTAGGCGGTTTCGCAACGAACCTACTGTATGTCTGTATGGACAGTAAAGCCTTAGACACTCATTCAAACTCTCGTGGTTTGCCTACCGAGTGCTAAAACACATATTTAGCGAAGCATCGAGCAGCGTGACCAGCTACAGCCCGAAAAATACCAGTAGACCATCTTCGACCGAAACTGTCCTGTACCAAGTCCCTGCACATTCGGTTTCTCTTCTCTCACTCTTCTCTCTCTCTCTCATCGGTGATCGATCACCTATCGGGTCAACTAAACTCAATGGATGGAACTCGGATCGGTACTTGTAAGTTATCTCCCCTCCCCCCACCAATTTTGACAGAATATTTTCGTTAAAACTAACTAAAATATCACGACTTAACCTAACCAATTATCAAGGACGTACAGTTGATCTATTATTAATTATAACATTGTTTGTTTCTGGAATAGTATTTACTATTTAGTAATAAATCAACTGTACGCCATTGATAACACAGGTCAACAAAAAAACTTTTTTTTTTCGTTGCCAAGGAAATTCGTACGAATTTAGGGTATTTTGGGGTTGCTGAATTCCAAAATGAAAGTAGTTTTTCCGATTTGGCTCTAGTTCTTGAGATAATGAATACCCTCAATTAATAGGAAACGTAACCATAACGCGTGCATATGGGAAACTACCGGAACATTCTAGATGGTGAGACCGAATAAAATGCCATTATGTATTTCATGTGTTTACTTTTGCATGATTTGAGACAATTTCAATGCGATTTGTAAGTAGGCTCCGCCTGAACATTATATTTTTTGCATTTTTACGTGTTTCAATGGGGTACCAATTATCTCATAAATTAGAGCCAATCTAGCAAAACCGATGTCATATTCGGAATCAGCACCACAAAGTTACCCCAAAATCACTCTAATATTATTGGCAATAAAATGAGTGTTGACCAGTGTAATTGGTTGGTTAAGTCGTGATATTTTCGTTAGTTTTAACGAAAATATTCTGTCAAAATTGGTGGGGGGGGGGGAGATAACCTACAAGTACCCTCGGATCCAACTTAGTTGCCTCCAACTCGATCCTCTTGAAATTTTGACAAAAAATTATTCGAAACGTTTGTACTGCTACTGATTATCACGTCATATTAATTTACCGAATTTTCTTGACAGTTCACTTCGAAACAATAACTATAATTTGCTCTGGCCAAATTCACGGAAAAACTATTACAAATTTTACAGAATTCATAAAAATTTACTCACGCCCTAGCTACCATTAAGGTCACTTATGTCAGTTACATGGAGAAGATAAAAAAAATCCATGAAACGCACGAAACAAAACTGTACAGTAGAAATATAAAAGCGCCCCTACACAGTAACTGTTATTATAATTTAACAAATATTATTATTCAAACTATCTTCAGAAATTACATCAATACATTTAAATACAAAAGACAAAATGAAACCCAGAAACTTCATGTCATCAATTCTCTGAAAATCACGAACCCTCTTACAATTTGGGGGAAGCACACATAGATACCACAAAAACGTTACTGGCCATCTAAAAGGCTCCATCTCCGGTTAACACGCTAGCTAAAGTTTTAACTGCATTAGTAAACCCAACTGAAGTTTAAAAAATAACAATTTTCGAAAACAGAATCATTAAATATAAAAAAATTAAATATTAATACCGAAAAGTTACTTTAATACATTAATTCCAACTTGAAACGCTAAATTTCATAGGAGGAAAACTCTTAATTCACAAATTACATCTGAGAGACAACTCTCTCCTGCAACACTAAACCCAGTATGGTTTGTAAATCACAAGAATTCCAGGAATTTATCGTTTCCAAGTGAAACTAATACAAATTTACATCGTTATTCTAAATAAGAACAGATATTATGAACCCAAAAATACAACGCAACCTACTATGTAAACGAAACAAAAATTAAAACAAATCATTGCATAATGAAGAGTGTTCGCTTTGTTTGTAAGCGAGCCTCTATAAAAATATTCCTAACCGAATTTAACTGCAGTACATCAGGAAGAATTTTTGTAACATTTTCTATGCAAACGCGCGAACGTAAAAAAAATGTCATTTTTAATACCCAAAATAAAACGTTAAACAAAAAAAACACTCCATAACACAATAAAATCTAATTTCAGAATAAAATAAATTTAAACAGCCTAAGTATACAAAATATCAGTCGGAATTGTCTTGAAAATGAAAGAAAGAAAAAATAGACAACAATAATCAGCCCACCTACAAAAATATAAAAATTAATGAATATATAAAATATTAAAAAAAAACAGAAATTAATTTATCAAACGAATTTACGAAAACCATTCCTGTATTTCAATTTAACAAATTTTTATCTTATTATAACAAATTTCGCTTATTTGGAAGTCTCACACAATTTATATACAGCAAGCATAATAAACTTAAGCAGTCCGAATTTGACCCAGTATAAATTAGTGTCTTTAACGATTATTTTTCGACTTTCACTTTAAAATAAGCTTAAACTATAAAGCGAAAACTACAATGCGATCCTTAAAATTATACACATCTGATGTTCGTGTGTCTAAAGGATTTACAGGCGACACATCCAGTCAAAGAATAATCTTAAAAAGTCCTACTAAATCTGGAAAATTTTGTTACTTGTTCATTCTTTCACAATTCGCTACTATATGCATATTATATACACCTAAAAATGCGGTACCTATACGCTGAAACATTTTAAACCTTACCGTATAAAAATGCATGTCACAATCTATTTAAACAACTAAAATAATTTAATTCATATAAGTAAGTGCAAAATTTATTTACCAATCATTATTATTATTATTATCACAATTTTTACTAATTCCGAAATTGTAAACACAAAAAGATAAACACAAAATAGGTAGTCTTTAAATGGAAAGGAAAGAAAAAAAAGAATGAGTCACTGGACAGCAATTATCACTTTTGAAATTTCTCTCTCCGACCGAACGAAACGAAATCTAAAGAAAACAACGTGAAGAAAGAGGAAACAAACGACTCGAATTTTTACTCTAATTTTTTACTCCACATTACAACTGTCTCGACAAGACGACTAAGAGAAATTCTGAGTCAGAGCGGTTTGGAAATCTAGACTCCAACGAGAAGAGAAAAAGAAACAAAATTTTGACCACGAAAATTACGAAGACGCTACGAGGATTTCGAAAGTGAGACGCCATTTTGAATTACATTTACAATGAATTGTTAAGGAATGGAAATCGAAATTTGCTTGCAAATGGGGTACACAATGCATTTTACCATTTAAATTATCGAAACAATATTTATTAATGCTATAATACGGGTAGCAACAATTTTGGCCGAAATATAAGGCACGTGGGAAAGCCCCGTAAGTAAATGTAATTAGGGCCGCCGCTTGCCACCAAATGTAGTGGTTAATTTCTTTAAGGGCCCATTCCTTCATTACTATAATTCATTATTTACTTTACTTTTTATTCAATTTCCCTTTATTCTTCATCATTCTCCTTATACTCGTTTCACTCGCTTTCGGTGTACTTTGTAAATACGGGTAGCATGACCGAATGGGAAGCCGTTATCATTCAAACAATGCAAGGGAGACCGGGGGGTTAATTATACTCTTCATTACACTTTACTGACTTTTATTTATGCCGAAAACACTGAGATAAACGGAGTAATGCGAGGGGGGAGTAACGTTAACATTTTAACCGGAGAGAGAGACAAAAGAATATTTTAAATTTACAATTACATCTTCTTAACACGCAAAAACACCTTACTGAGCCCAAGGCCGTCCGATGACTGCCGGGCATTCCTACCCAGCCTCTAGCATGTGTTCAGGCGTTGCCAACTCGTATTTCTATATTTTTTTAAAAACAAACCATTATTTATCGTAATTACATTTATTAAATATTATTATCTTCTTTATTAATTTCTTATAACCAAAACATTCTAATTTTTAATTAGACATTACTACAATATATATATATATATATATATATATAATATTTTTTTACAGGTATCGAAAAATTAAAAACCATGTGATTGAGGAGATTTTGAATTTTCTTAACAGTTTATATTTATTAAGTAAAAAATTTGTAATTAGAGATTTTTATATGAAATGTGTGATTAAGTATAAAAATTATAAAATAAAGCTTATGCGTACATACCTTGACTTGCGCAGCTATTGTACTGTACTCTACTCAAAATATTGCAGTTTTAGGCCGTTAAGCGTGTGCGTTGCGTCCCATACCGGGTGCCAATTTTAATTAAGCTTAATAGGCTATTGCTACCCTTCAGTACATTCTAAGTTTCATCTCTGTTCATTTCCTTGTTTTTGAAAGTGAACAAGATGACAACTCCGAGAGAGAAGGCAAAAATTGTCACATTTGTGCATGAAAGTGGTTCATTTGCTGCCGCTAAAGACACTTTCAACGCGAAATGAAGGAGCCACCACCCTAAAGACACAGCATAGAAAGATGAGTTGATCAGTTTGAGAAGACTAGAACTGTACTGAAATGGAAATCTCCCGGAAGACCGAACAAGTCTCTTGAAAGAATGAATGCAGTTCGTGAAGCATTTACAAGAAACTCTAAGAAGTCAATTAGGAGAGGAGAGGCTGAGTTGAACATACTACGCTCCTCTGTCCATAGACCCTTCATGAAGAATTGCAGCCAGACTCCTTCTCATTCGTTAGCTAGACTTCTTACTGAGCGGACGCATTCCCTGGGCTCTCTGATATTGTTTTTACTTTTGGATATTGCCGATAAATTTACTGTTGGAAAGTTCTGAATTTTATATACTTGCGTTTATATTCACATTGTTATAGTTAAGTAACTGAATATTAATGGTTTTTAATGATTTAGAAGTTTTCAAAGCGTGCCGGCTTAATTTAATTTAAACTTGTGACGGTTATAAACGTTAACTACTTTAACTTGCGCGATGCCGTCGCAGAAAGCCTCGTGTGCTAGGAGTGGGGTTAATCGGTGGTATACTAATTTTAAAGATTACAACGGCGGTCCTATGATGATTACCGAGAGATCGGTTTGTTTCGTTTGTGAGTTTCGTGAAGAGATAGTTGATTTAAGACGTAGTGTACGCGAGGTGACGGGAAGACTTGCAACGCTTGATGAGGGTAGGGGTAGGCTTACAGTTGACGAAAGCCGAACCTATACTAACGTTGAATGGTGAGGTTAGGAACCTAGATAGTTGAGGAAGGGGTTAAGGTAGGTCCGAGATTAGTAGAGGGGGAGGGATTTATACTTAAGGGTGGAGCTAGGCCACGTACGTTGGTGATAGGAATCCCCCCTATCGAGGTTTCGAACCCTTTCGCCAAGTTGGATAGGGATGTGAACGAGGGGGAAACGATTTTAATTGGGGACTCCTTAGTGCGTCATATGGATAAGGAGTTCGTTGAACAGAATCCAACCAAGAGGAGGAGGATTTGTCTACCACGGGCCAGGGTTGACAGAATTAGAGATGTAGATAGGATTGATGTTGCCTCCCGTCACTCGAAGTTGGTGACGATGGTAGGGGGCAACGACCCGTATATGCCCGATACGAGAGTACCTGACCTTTTGGAGAGATACAGGGAGTTAATTAGGTCCCTGAAGGCAAGGCAAGGCACAGTTTAGGTCTTAGAATTACGTCAAAAACAATATTTTTAAACAAGTTAGAAGAGATTTGTGCTCATGAAAATGTACCCTTCGTAAAGCTGTGGTCAGAATTTAGTGATCCTAGCCTTTTTATAAAAGATGGGGTGCCTTTCAATGGAATAGGGAATGCTGGGCTAGGTAGGTTAATCGATGAGAATGTTCGAAAGCTGTATAGGTCGAAGTCCTTTTTAAACGTTGTGGGTCCGGGAAACGCCGTCCCGACGTGAAAAATAAATTGAACGAATTTAAGGCGATAATTTATTCCGGGAACTACGATATAGTTCCTATAACCGAAACATGGTTAAATACCGTGACTCGGGACTTGTTGAGGGAACTTGAGGAGCAAGTGTAGTTTACGTTCCCCTACATTATCCTATTGTAGTTTACGTTCCCCTACATTATCCTAGTGTAGTTTACGTTTCCCTACATTATCCTAGTGTAGTTTACGTTCTCCTACATTATCCTCTACATTATCCTAGTGTAGTTTAAGTTCCACTACATTATCCTAGTATAGTTTAAGTTCCCCTACATTATCCTAGTGTAGCTTGCGTTCCCCTACATTATCCTAGTGTAGTTTGCGTTCCCCTACATTATCCCAGTGTAGTTTGCGTTCCCCTACATTATCCTAGTGTAGTTCACGTTCCCCTACTTTGTCCGCGTATACCTAATCAAATAAAACGTTAAAACTAACGAAAATATTACTTAACCTAACCAATCGTCAATTTATATATATATATATATATATATATATATATATATATATATATATATATATAATATATATATATATACACACAGCCTCACAGGGTGTCCCATAAGTCTGGAACCATATGGTAAAATAAGTAATTCATGTTTTTCCTTTTATGGAAGTGCCCATGATGTCTTTGAGTAAGGAAGAACGCATCCAGTAATTCTGCTCGTAGGAAATAGGAGTCGGAGGAAAGTCGCTGAGGAATTTAACAGATTGCTTCCGGACTGCGCGCCGATAACACACAGCTGTGTCGGCAAACTTGTAGCAAAGTTCAGGGAAACGGGATCCATAGGAGATAAACCACGCAGTGGACCTCCGAGGACATCCAGCGACGATGACAGCCGCTACCATCCTCGCTCATTTCACAAACAGTCCCCAAAAGTATCTTCGACGTTTTTATTGCCGTTTTTATCATTTTGCCCTATGGTTCCAGACTTACGAGACACCCTGTATATATATATATATATATATATATATATATATAGCAAAACAACCACAAGGAAAAGGAAACACAAAGTCCGAGCGCTTTCGTGATAATGTGAATATATCACGAAAGCGCTCGGACTTTGTGTTTCCTTTTCCTTGTGGTTGTTTGCTTATTAATAAGGTCACGTGTTATTTTGTGATTCTAGTGCATATATATATATATATATATATATATATATATATATAATTTAGTGGTGGACCAAATGTCAGTTTTTCAACATCTTCGGATGCGGATGCGGATTTTTAATTTCAATATCCGCGGATGAGGATATTTAGTTAATCTATCAATATAATATAGAATTATGAATATATGACATAATTTTTCAAATTTCGCGATATTACTATTATGGCAAGCAATGCATAAGCATTAAAATTAATATTAATGTTTTCATTTTTGCAATGTGTTTGCTACAGAAAAATACATTTTTATTTTTGCTAAAGAATTTACTATTTTTTGTATTTATTTACATAAAAAAATCAGTGGAGTACGCACAGCTGCACAGGCAGTGTTTTTTGATTTAATGATATTTATATTTTGAGGTTTACATATTTGTTTGTTCATTAATAATTAATACTTTACATGAAGTGTGCATGACTGGGCCTTATAAACTACTTTATAAGCTAATTTAATTGTAAATTGCATAAATTATTAGAGGTAATATACGCATAACATCCGCAGTCAGAAGTGCGGATGCGGATGTTAAAAATGATGCGGATGCAGATATCCGGTCGACCACTAATATATATATATATATATATTATATATATATATATATACACACACACACGCACACATATAAATTGACTGGTTCGATTAAGTCGTAATATTTTCGTTAGTTTTAAGGTTTTATTTGATGGATTCATTTATAAAATGTCTCCTAAAGATCCTGGTGTAGTTTACTTTCCCCAATTTTGACCTCGTGTAGTTTTGTCCCCTTTTACGTCAGGTCAGGTGGACGTAAACTACACTTTCTCCGAACTTGATATAGCGGGTTTTAAACTTTTGGATCACCTGAAGATCAGGGGCCGCAACCTTCTTTAGTTAACCTTATAAGGCTAACTAACGAAAATATCACGACCTAACCTAACCAATTGTTAGGTCAACTGTATGCCTTTGACGATCAGTTAGGTTAGGTCGTGATATTTTCGTTAGTTAGCCTTATAAAGCTAACTAAAGAAGGCTGGAGGTCCTCATCTTGAGGTGATCCAAACTTTTTACTAATGATAGGTTACATAGGATTGGTGGCGGTGTTTTGTTGTACATTCGTAATTCCCTTAGGGCTATCGAGGTTAAGATAGATTTTCCGGCAGCAATTAATGCGATATGCGTTGAAGTTAGGGCGCGTAGTATTAGCTTTAATTTCGTTGTTCATAGACCTCTCGTTCGGAATAATATAGTTGTCGATGACTTTAACTGCCCTAATGTTAATTACAAGCCTTTTCTGATAATGATGAGGGTTTGAGACTGAGTTCATGGAAGATATTTTTTATGACAGGTGGTTACCGAACCAACGCGCGGTGACAATGTTTTAGACGAAGTGATAATGAACGACGAAAATATAGTCGAAGGTTTGGAAGTAGATGAGAGTTTGGGATGTAGTGATCATCAAATTATTAGGTTTACGCTATTGACAGAAAACAGTAAGGATAGTAACGTAATAGAAGTCCCTGATTTTCGTATGGCTAATTTTGATAGTTTTGCGGACATGATGAGAGTAGTGGACTGGGATAATTTATTTATGGGTAATGACGCAAATTTTCATTGGGAGGCGTTTAAAGAAAGTTTTTGAATATCGAAAGGGAGTTTATTCCCCGTAGGCACAAGCGCGCTAGTAATCATGGCAGGCCCAAGTGGTGGACTAGGGAAATATGTGAGTTCATAAACAAGCGTAACAAAGGGTATAGACTTAATAAGCACAATGGCACAATAACTAACTATAAGAGATATCTCGAGCTTAGACGTCAGGTTAAAAGATTTGTTAGGAATGCTAAGCGTAATTTTGAGATACTTGTAGTTGCAGACAGCAAACATAGTCCGAAAAAGTTTTTTGACTACGTCAATAAGAGAAAGCCGATAAAATATAACATAGGCCCTCTAGTGGACGCTAACAGCGTTTTGGCTTCTGACGCTCAGGCGATGGCGAGTATTTTTAACAACTTTTTTGCGACAGTTTTTACCGTAGAAGATGTAAATAATGTCCCCGACGTGAACAATATCGTTCCATTTAGTGGCGAGACTATTTTGAATGAAATAACTGTTTACGACGGTGAGATTGCGCATTATATCGATAAGCTAAAAGTTAGCAAGGCTCCACGCCCTGACGCGCTTTATCCTAGACATTTGAAGGACTTGAAGACTTCATATTAGCTAACGTTACGCCCATTTTTAAAAAAGGCGACAGGAACAGTAGCTAGCAATTATAGGCCTATAAGCGTAAGGTCAGTTGTCGGTAAACTTCTGGAATCGGTAGTTAGGGATCGTATCGTCGATCACTTAGAAAGTCGGGATTAGATTAATAGTAGTCAGCATGGGTTTCGACGCAATAAATCTTGTTTAATTAATTTGTTAGTTTTATAATGAAATAGTGCGCGAATACGATAGGCATAGAGCGGCTGACGTTATTTATTTAGACTTTAAAAAAGCGTTCGATACAGTTCCGCATAGAAGATTAATTGCGAAGGTTAAAGCGCACGGTATACGCGGTCAGGTAACTTAGAGGAATGGCTTCGTGCTAGGAGACAGAGGGTCGTTGTTAATGGTAGGGAATCGGGGTGGTTGGATGTAGGTAGCGGTGTCCCACAGGGTTCAGTGTTAAGCTCATTGCTATTCGTAATCTACATAATGACATAGATGTAGGTTTGACCAGTAACGTGTCAAAATTCGCGGACGATACTAAAATAGGCGGTAAAGTTCTTAACGTGGACGATAGAAATAGGCTCCAGGGCGACGTAATTAGGATTATGGAGTGGACGGATAAGTGGCAGATGCAATTTAACGTAGACAAATGTAAAGTTTTGCATATAGGTTCTCGTGTGTTGACGAGGAAGTAGAGTTAGGCGTACGCGTATCTAAGGATTTAAAAGTTAAGAACCAGTGCCTGGAGTCTTGCGCTAAAGCTAATAGCGTAATTTCAAATTTAAATCGAAGAATATTATATTGCCCCTTTACAAGTCCCTAGTCAGGCCTCATTAGAATATGCCGTTCAGTTTTGGTGTCCGTATTTGCGTGAGGATATTGATAGGTTGGAAAAGGTTCAGCGACGCGCCAGAAAACTAATTCCGTCACTACGCAACAAGTCATTCCTACAAAGATAGGATTACAGAATTAGACTTGCATTCATTCGAGGCTAGGTGATTAAGGGGGGAGCTTATTGAAGTTTTCAAAATCGTTAATAAAATCGATAACGTAAATTTTGACATTGTTCATTTTCGCTAATAGCAATACTAATACTCGTAATAACGGATTTAAATTACGTGGTAGGCGTTTCATTACTAACATCGCTAAAAAGTTTTTACGTTTAAAGTAATTGATAAATGGAATAATCTTCCCGCGTCCGTCGTGAACTCTACCAGCGTTAATATGTTTAAGAACCGTTTAGACAGGCGTTTTAAAAATATTAAGGTCGTTTAAAATAATAAAACAATTAGCAACAGGAGCTCTGGGGGTGATAGTCGAGGTTTGAGTCTGTTGACGATTGATGCCAGCTTTTGATATGCCATCCATAAATTTATATTAAAAAAAATAAATAATAAATAATAGACTAACACAAACTTAGATGTAGCTCGTAGTGTAAACTAACCCACTTTTTGTTATAGTCTTCATGCTTTTTTTTTCTTTTTCCTCATCTTTTCTTTGCTTGCATGTCTGTAGTTTGCATGGCATGACTGTTTTTTTGAGATAAGACTGTTTGCATGGTTTGTAAGCGTTTTTATTTTACTTTTTTTCATTTTCACCCCTTTCCTATTCTCTTCGACTATTTTTACGACTTGTTGGTAGTGGTTGGCAGATGATCGCGAGTCTTTCTCGCTCTTTTTTGGAATGAATGTTAACCCACGAATGATAGGTTTTGCTACTTAAGCCCTTATTCTCTTCTTTTAACTCCCTATTCTCTTCTTTTAACCCTCTACTCTCTTCTTTCTCTCGGGCTAACCTTAGAGTGGATCTTAGGGTCTTGTTAGCCTTAGCTTCTGTAGATCTGTGGAACTTTTAGAAGAAGATTATGAAACCAGAATAAACACACACAATGATTTAACCGAAAGGATAGAATCAGATGAACAATACCAAATCTCAATTTTAGTGACGAGGCTAAATTTCGTATTTCAGGCAGAGTAAATCGCCATAACTCTAGGATTTGGGATGAACACAACCCACATGAAATCTATGAACATGAGAGGGATTCCCCTGAAGTAAATGTCTGGTGTGCTTTGTCACGTTCTCGCATCTATGGACTTCATTTCTCATTTTTTTTAACGAATAAACTGGCGGTTCTTACCTAAAGATGCTAGAGAAGTTTTTTATTGCGAGGAACTCCCTGCTTGTTACAAAGAACAACCTTCCAATAAGATAGAGCAACATCACATTTTGCTCGAGTCGTTCGAACATTTTTGAACGAAACATTTCCAGGGCATAGGATTGATAGGGGAGGACATACAAAATGGCCTGCTAGTTCCTCCGAATTATTCCCTTTGGGTTTCTATGGAGCGTTTTGTAAACAAAAGTTTGCCATATCAAACCACAAGCGATCTTCAGGAGGTAAAACATCATATCCGTGATGCTGTCATGTCCATCTTTGAAGCTACGGCGGAAAATGTAGCTGATGATAGAAGACACGTAGAAGGTTATTAACTAAAATAAATTTATTAACCCTTCACAATATAATGAGTTTTGGTTTTTGCTGCTACCTGAACTAATAAATATATAGATTTTTTCCGTGTCTCATCTACCCTGTGAGCAGTCCAACATGCTCTCAAGCACACACTTCTCTCCATATTCCTCACCACACATGCATGAATATTACACACAACACAATTTTTTTCAAAATTAAAAAAGAAAAACAAAATGGCATAGTCTTCAAGAGCCTAGTAGCCCCCTGGGGAGGAGACCATAACTTTCCACACTTTGGCTCCCCCGCTGCCGATACCGGAAACAGACTCTGGTGGCAGGTCTGGTTCTGCTACTGCCCATTCGAGATGTCCTGGGCCTTTCCTCAAATTTCCAATCTGTTGAACACCACCCCTAGTCCTGTAAACCTCACCTTCTCTTCCTCACTGAAACTCGATTGTCTCGGACGACTGACACCAACCCTTTTTCTGTACCCTCCTACTTTTCTATACTCAGTTTCATTTCAAAGGTGGATGCTACATACGGTGGCACTCACAAATATTCGTACAGGGAAATATTTCAGTTATATTCTTCATCTTTTGTATCTTATAGGATAGTTATGAAAAGTTTACTGTTCGTTTGGAAAAATTTAAGATAAAAAATTATTTCAACTGTAACATACAATGCAAAACATCAAACAATTTGAGGAAAATAAAAAAAGAAGTTAAAATACAAAGGTTTTCGCAAGTTTTTATAATCCTTATAATCTTATAATTTTGCTATTCTCATAGTCCTTCATACTCTGTAATCGTTAATTTAAGATTTTATAATGATATAATTTTTTATTTAATTCTTAATTTTAAGTTTTTATGATTCATGATTCTATAATTTTCTAACTTTCAACTCTAAAATCTCACTGTGGATGCATATATAATATCACGTTCTTACATACGTTCTTGCTTCACTACAACTTTTTATTTTTTTATATTAATTTTGCATATACTGTTGTAGATGTATATATATATTGTGTATGTATGCATGTAGATATGTGTACGAGTATATATGTATAAATTGTATATACACATATACTGTGTATATACAGTATATATACGTATGATACAACTCAGAATGGTCCCCTGAGAAACTTTTATGTTACACACAGACCGTGCATGGAACAAAGAACTCTTCTGGGAAAATTCGGCAAGTTCGGATAAAAATTTTCTTTCTATTTTATTTTTGCTGAATAATTGACAAATTATTTCTTTTTTAAAATTACTTAATCATTCTTTTAGATTTAGCATAATAATGTAATCGTGATAAATTCTGCAATGTTCATTTTCTTTATACATTTTCTCTTCGTTGTGAAAGATGAAGTCATGTCTTGCTTAACACTTAATTTTAAATTTTAAGCATTTAATTTTGGCTCATATGCATGTTTAATTTTAATCCATAATAAAATGCATGTTTCAATTTCCATTTTTAGTTAACTCGGCAAATCATGATAACATCAGATCTGTCAATATGCGGTTTAAAATAAAAATATGGCTTCATCTTCAGATATCTTGTTTATCTTTCTAGACATTGCTATAGCTAAAATATTCACCTTATCTCCAAATATTTTGCCAAATAATTTAGCCTATTAAGAATAAAAAACAAAATAGGTCAACATTAAATAATTTTTCAAATGTTCATTCTGATTCTGTCTGATCTGACATAGAACTGAACATTACCTGTAACATTTTAACAGTAAACTACAGTAAGAGAATATCTTTGTTTTCTCCTTCAAGCCTTGCTTTCTTCAGAGAACTTAGTTTTAAATTAGAGAGAAATAATTTCCCGATACGTTACAAAAAGAATCGGGAAACCCTTAGAGAATTTAGTAAGCTTCACAGAATCCTCCGATCCCCTACAAGAAGAAATCGTAGAG
Organism: Bathynomus jamesi; assembly: GCA_023014485.1. Lineage (NCBI taxonomy): Eukaryota > Metazoa > Arthropoda > Malacostraca > Isopoda > Cirolanidae > Bathynomus > Bathynomus jamesi. The sequence goes on from JAJOZX010001606.1 coordinate 569,496, forward strand.
TAGTATAAGAGAAACTACTGCTATTCCCTACAAGGTACCAGCTTCTCCAAAATAACAAATCCGTTGCTGCCACCTAACCAGAACCCCCGTCAACCTCGAACCGCCCAAGGCCATAGACGGAGGGGTTAACATATATATATATATATATATATATATATATATATATATATGTGTCTGTGTGTGTTTGTATGTGCTGTATGATGTATATATTTTTTCTTACCTGTTATTATTTCCATTACTGTTATTACCCTAATCTTCACATCATAATCAACACTTTAAATATTCTCAATGCTATAAATGAAATCATTGAATCTGAAAACGTTGTCAACTACGACTGTATCTCAGTAGAAACTTTTTAAAAAAGAAATAGAACAATGGCAGCCTGTCTTTCCTAAACTTACACATTCGCAGTCTCCCAAACCACTTTGACGAATCGACAGCTAACCTAAAATTATTACATAAATTCATGTTCATTATATTAACTGAAACTTGGTTAAATTAAAATAATAAGATCTTTTTTAACATTGCAATTTACACAAGGTACTATGTATATAGGGCTAACAATAAGGGAGTAGGTGTAAGTATATTTGTAGATTAAAACTACAAGAGTAAAAGTACCAAAGAACTGACAAGCATAAACAGTACCTCAGAAATACTTCCTGTAAACGCACTCCAGTAGTATGATTGCAAAAATGCGAGTGAGTGGGGGAAAGGGGGGATAGGGGTGTAAAAATGCCGAGTGGTGGGGAAGAGGGGTGCTAAAAAAATACAGAGTGATGGAAAGGGGGATAGAGGTGCTACAAAAATGCCGAGTGGGGGAAGGAGGGTGTGGGTGGTGGCCACTAAACTTCATATTAAAAAATGTCGACTGGGAGTAAAGGGGGGTTGGGGATGGTCCCATACCCAAAGGAGGTAGCAGAAGAAGATGGAGTAATTAGCCCCGGCGGTGTGGGAGGTGGCCACTAGACTTCATATTTAAAAATATGAAGTCGGAGTAAAGGGGGGGTTGGGGATAGTCCCGTACCCAAAAGAGGTACCGAAAAGGGTAATAAAGCGCAAGAATTTGTTGAGAAGAGAGAGAACCTGTATGTATGTATGTTTGTGCGTGTAGCTTTTAACTCACCTGACAGATCGTTGGCTGAGCAGCTGGGGACCTAAGCACGAAGGACTGTATTCCAAAAGCATATATATATATATATATATATATATATATATATATATATATATATATATATGAAAAATTATTTCACGAAAGTGACACGTGAAAAATATTTATGATGAATAAAACCACGAAGGGAAAGCGCGGTTTTATTCATATATATATATATTTATATATATATATATATACACACAGGGTGGGCCGAAAGTCTGGATCCATAGGAAAATATTTATTTTAATACATAAATTACAACAAATGGTAAATACTTAAAATGAATATCAACTTTAACTCGTAAATGCGTATCCGTGATACTGTACAGTGGTTCGTACTCCAGTATAAACAACAAATTATAACAAATGCTCAAATTGGCGGCTTCTGACATCGAGACACTTAGGGATGGAATTTATGATTTTTAATAATTCTTCGAATTGACGTTCTCGAGATGCGTGTTTCATTTGATAATCTTCTTGTTGACTTTACTGGACTATTCGTTAAAGCTTCACATACCATTGCAGAGGTATTTTCATCAGTTGCAGTTTTTGGACGACCAGAACGCCGTCGATCATGTACACTTCCTGTTTCTTTGAAACGTTTAAACAACTTGCCAACAGTCGCATGTGTTACTGGATGCTTGTCAGGATGATTTCTATTGAATTCGGTAGCAACTTCTCTGTGTGTAGCGCCCTGTCTTGCGTACATGAGCACAAGTTCTACCCGGTCTTCTGTTGTTAGATTCGAAGCCATTTCTGGGCTGAAATAAAAAAAGTATTTGAGTATTTATACTGTAGTACGAACTACTGTACAGTATCACGGATACGCATCTACGAGTTAAAGTTGATATTCATTTTAAGTATTTACCATTTGTTGTAATTTATGTATTAAAATAAATATTTTCCTATGGATCCAGACTTTCGGCCCACCCTGTATATATATATACTGAACAACTGAATAATTAACATCTTATCACCACGACTTCTTGAAAAAAAATGCGGGGCCTGTGGCAGTTGGTTGTCAGTCAGGAACTACAGCCACTCGTCCTAGCTTAGTGTCTCCCAAAGGGGGATAGTTCCCAAGACCAAGTAGAATCCGCGTTAGCTTAGAAGCATATATATACATATATACACACACATATTATATATATATATATATATATATATATATATATATATATATATATATATATATATATACACACATATACAGGGACTTAGACAAGGGGTGGGGGCTACAGTGGCTTCAGCCGCCCCCGAAATAAAATCATAGGTTTGATATTTCTATGCATTACTTATGAGTAAGTACGCCATGCCAAGTACCTTCAGAACATGGTTAATTATTGTAATACAGTAGTATAGTGGAAAAATGTATGAGTGCAATTGCATTGCAATATTGCATAATGTCACGCAATGTTGCAAGACTGCCACTCCCCCACCCCCACCCCCTTTGTTGCAAGAGTGCCACCCCACCCCCCTTTGTTACAAAAAAGAAAAAAGAAAAAAGAAAAATTCCCAACCCCTTTGCTGCCAAGGCACCCCCTTTGTTGCCAACCCCAAAATGGTGTTGCAAGGGGTATGCAACTTGGAGTTATCCCCAAGCTGATCCCTCCAAAGGGGAGTGCCAACCATTGTTGTCAACCCCAAAATGGGATTGCATGCAACTTGGAGGCGGAGTTGTCCCAAAACCTGAACCCCCCCAAAGGGGCAGAAAGAGAAAGATAGAGAGATAGGAGGAGAGACTCAGAGGTGGGAACCCAGAGTTGGATGTTCACTCGGCTGACAGCCGAGCTCATATAGAGTTCTTCAGCCAACCGCCGCCTCTTATAGGGTGCCAAACAGCCAGTTGGCTGAGTTGCCAGATAGCGCCATGTGTTTAATTAATCCTTCAGCCAGTTGCCAGATAGCAATAATTATTTATTTATTCCTTACATTATTCAGCCAATCGCCTGCTGAGTTGCCAGTTTTCGCCATGCACTTAATTTATTCCTTATATTAATCAGCCAGATGACTGAGTTCCCAGATAGCTTTAAATATTAATTTAATTCATATATTAATCAGCCTAGAAAGCTGAGTTGCCAGATAGCAATATTTATTTAATTATTCCTTATATTATTCAGCCATGTGGCTGCTAAATACCGCCATATATTTTAATTTATATTAGGGAGAGTTGCTAAATACCACCATTTATTTATATGAGGATAGTTGTCAGGTACCATCATTTATTTTAATTCGTTATCAAAGCAGATGAATCTTCTCCTTAAAGAGAGCTAATTATTTTAAAAGACAAAACATAGTATTATCAAACATTAGTATAAATTGCCGTGATGTGCCTTTTATTATAATTTATTTAAATTCATTATTTCTTTATTTTCTTTCCTCTTTCATAATTTATCGTAATTTGAAGTTCTCTAGGAAAACTTATTAATATCGTTTATCAAATTTATTTGTTTATTCATAAGATAAACTAAGTTTAACACAAATACAAATTTTCATCATAATACGCAATTTATCATTAAACTATAACGTGAAATGCGTTAATATGATTTTTAAATCAAATTAGAAACTAAATTCGGGCTATCTTTACCCTACTGCGGCCCCCGTGCATCTAAAGATGTCGTAAAACACAACAATTCAAAAATAAATGAACACTTCGTGCGTGGATAATTTCAATTCAAAAAGAAAACTTATCAAGTAAACACTAACCGTATTTACTGGAATTTATCTCCATAAATTTTTAATTAACTTTCGTGAACGGTTAAAACAAACAAAATTAGAAATTTTTTATTAAAACTGCAAATATATCTCTATTTCAATTTTTCTCTATTTCAATTAACATGTACATTGAATTTCCTAGAATTCGCTACTATATATATATATATATATATATATATATATATATATATATATATATTATACCTACATATTTTTATTACCTGGAAGCGCGTTTCAATTTTACGTTCACATTTTTTTTAAGCTTTACTGTATAAAAAATACATGTCAGATTCTCTTTGCACAACTAAAATAATTCATTTACATTTTTATTTTATTACTTAACTCGTATTTTTATTATTATTAATATCACATTTTTCGCTAAATCAGAAAATGTAAACACAAAAAAAGCTAAACACAGACAACGACATTACCCCGTCCGATTGCTGGGGGCTCTGATTCATTATATATATATATATATATATATATATACAGGGGTTAGACAAAATAATATGAACACCCGCCGATTTCACCGGTTATCTTTACGGACTGCTCAGACACAAAGTAAACGGTCAAATGACTGGCAAACCTATTTAAATGCGTAACAGAGAGTGTATACGTCATGTTATAACCCTCACGTTGTTTTTACAGATCTGAGTGAATTATGAATTAGCAGTTATGAAAGACCTGTCAGACTTCCAACGAGGGCAAATTGTCAGAGCGCGGATGGCTGGTGCATCGGTGACGAAAACCGCTCAGATGTTCAATGTATCCAGAGGAACTGTCTCTATGGTCATGTCTACATACCAAAACCATGGAAAGACAAGCACCGACAAACGCAATAGTGGACGCAAGAAGAAGCTGTGTGATCGAGACCGCCGGGTGCTAAAGCGCATTGTGACAAAGAACCATAAGACCACAGCTCCAAAAGTGACTGCAGAGCTTAACCAGCATCTTGCAAGCCCGGTATCGACCAGAACTGTACGTCGCGAGCTCCATGGAGCTGGATACCATGGGAGGGCTGCAATTGCCAAACGCTTCCTTTCGCACATCAACATTGAGCGGCGCAGAAAATGGTGTAATGACCATAAGAATTGGTCACTGGACCGGTGGAAGAATGTAGTCTACTCCGACGAATCCTCCTTTACGCTATTTCCATGTTCCGGTCGAGTTTACGTCTGGAGACAGCCTAAAGATGCTTATGACCCCGACTGCCTGACTCCAACCGTTAAGCATGGAGGCGGATCTGTGATGGTTTGGGCAGCAATATCGTGGAATACTCTTGGCCCAGCTGTAGTACTGCATGGTAGGGTTAACCAGGTCCATCCCATGGTTCAAACACTGTTTCCCAATGGCGGCGCCGTCTTCCAGGATGATAATGCACCAATCCACACCGCTGGGGTCGTTAAAAACTGGTTTGAAGAGCATGTTAGTGAAGTAGAACGCTTGGATTGGCCTCCACAATCCTCGGATCTTAACATTATCGAGCATCTGTGGTGTCAGTTGGAGCAGCAGGTCAGAAGCCGATTCCCACAGCCGGCGTCTTTGGAGGAACTGGAGCAGGGTTTGCTCGAAGAATGGCTCAGGATTCCTCTAGCCACTGTCTAAAACCTGTATGAATCAATTCCCCGACGCATTGCAGCTGTTATTGCCGCTAAAGGAGGACCAACTCCATATTAAGAATAAAAACCGCCATTTATCAAGGTGTTCATATTATTTTGTCCAACCCCTGTATATATATATGTATATATATATATATATATATATATATATATATATATATATATATATATATATATTACAACGTATTTAAGAATATTTGTTTTAAATCTATCCTGCGGTCTCCTTGCAAATAAAGAATAAATTTTAAAAATCTAAAAAAAAGATATACGAATGTTTTGGACGTCTGCATACAGACTTTACATTCCAGGAGAAGCTGCTTAGATCGGAGTAGATCATCGGAAATTCTGCAACCATCACCAACTGATACCCCATGAGCTGACGATGTGCTCTGTCAAGCTTCCCTGTCCTAGGTCACAATTACTGGGGCCGAAGGCCCAGCACCACGATAAAACTACAGAAAAGAACGCACCCGTGAAAATAACGAGCTTCACATTGTGTTTCATATACTGCTACCCGGCCCGGGGCCAAGTTGTACAATGGTCGCGAGCGATAGCGAGCTACCGTTTGTTCTAAACTATCGAATATTAGTAATTTGATACAAAAAAAAATGCAAAGAGATAGAAAGAGTGGAAGAGGAGCGGAGGTGTTCGTCCAACGACTGGAGGAAACGTCACCATCTGTCCCACTTTCATCTTTTGGCATTGCTCCCTTGTCTGCTGGCATGTTATTATAATGCCCTTTGATGAAATGATGTTATCTAATTCTACATGTGTTGTTAGAGGTACACTACTAAATACACGAAAGAATTTGAACTACTTTACATTTTTTCCTTGTGGGTGTGCAGCAAATGATAACTGTATAATACCCTTTGATTTGTAAATGCGTAATATGTATGTTTTATTTGTTAAATGATTAATTAGTTTAAATAACCTGTATAAATTCTAATTATAATCACTGTATTTTGATAATAAAGCAGCATTACCCCGTTATTCTTTTCTTACCAATGGAGGGGTCAAGGGCGAATGCTGACAAAAAAGAGAGCCAAAATCATTCCAAACCTCCTATCAAATAGCTGTAAAAGAAAATCCATTAATTTAAATGGAAAAAACTTCACTCTTTCTACGTGAAGGTTAAAATATGATAATAAAAACCCACTCCAATAATTTATTTCCGCAACAGTCTCGATGCCCACTGGCTTCTTCTTCGGGTAGATACAGAAAAACTATGAACAATTGCCTATATATATATATATATATATAATATATATATATATAATAATAATAATATAAAACGGCGAGGAATCTTAATAAATGAATTAAAAGAAATCCAAAAAGAAAGAACATCAGACTGAACGGACGCATTTCCTGAGCTCTCTGATATTGCATCTACTTTTGCATATTGCTAAGAATTTTACTTTTGGAAAGTTTTGAATTTTAAATACTTGCGTTTATATTCACATTGTTATAGTTAAGTAATTGAATATTAGTGGTTTTTAACGATTTAGAAGTTTTCATAGCGTGCCGGCTTAATTTAATTTGAACTTGTGACGGTTATAAACTAATTTTTAACTGCGCGATGCCGTCTCAGAAAGTGTCGTGTGTTAGGTGTGTGGTAAACCGGTGGTATTCGGAATTTAAAGATTATAACGGCGGTCCCATGGCGATTACCGAGAGATCAGTTTGTTTCTTTTGCGAGTTATTGGAGGAAATAGTTGACATAAAACGCAGTGTACGTGAGGTAACGGAAAGACTTGCAACGCTTGATGAGGGCAGGGGTAGGGCTACGGTTGACGAAAGCCGAACTAATACTAACGTTGAAGACGTTGGTAATTTGAAGGGTGAGGTGTGTAACATAGTTTCTAGTTTAGGTAGCTTGTCGGGAAGGTTGGAGAGAGTTCAGGAAGGGGTTAAGGTTGGTCCGAGATTAGTAGATGGTGAGGGATTTAGAGAAGTTAGTGAAGCTAGGCCGCGTAGGTTAGGTGATAGGAATCCCCCCCCATCGAGGTTTCGAACCCTTTCGCCCATTTGGGAAGGGACGTGAATGAGGGGGAAACTATTTTAATTGGGGACTCTTTAGTGCGCCATATGGACAGAGTTCGTTAAACGGCATCCAACTAAAAGGAGGAGGGTCTGTCTCCCAGGGGACAGGGTTGACAGAGTTAGAGACAAGGTGGACAGGATTGACGTTGCCTCCCGTCAATCGATGTTGGTGACGATGGTAGGGGGCAACGACTCGTATAGGCCCGATACGAGAGTGTCTGACCTTTTAGAGAGATATAGGGGGTTAATTAGGTCCATAAAGGCGAAGTCAGATAGTTCTTTAGTTTTAGGTATTACCCCTAGGCACGGTTTGGGTCTTAGGATTACGACTAAAACAATATTTTTAATACTAAATTAGAAGAGATTTGTGCTGAAGAAAATGTACCCTTTGTAAAGCTGTGGTCGAATTCAGTGATCCTAGCCTTTTTATAAAAGATGGGGTGCATTTTAATGAAATAGGTAATGCTAGGCTAGGTAGGTTAATTGACGAAAACGTACGAAAGCTGTATAGGTCGAAGCCTTCTTTAAACGTTGTGGGTCCGGGGAACGGGGCCCGACGTGAAAAATAGTTTAAAACGCGGCCCGTGGTAAAAAATAACTTAAACGTCTTTTATTGTAACGCGCATAGTATTAGAAATAAATTAAACGAATTTAAGGCGATAATTTATTCCGGCAACTACGATATAGTTGCTATCACTGAAACGTGGTTAAATACCGTGACTCGGGACTTGTTGGGGGAACTTGATATACCGGGTTTTAAACTCTTTACTAATGATAGGTTACATAGGTTTGGTGGCGGCGTTTTGCTGTACATTCGTAATTCCCTTAGGGCTATCGAGGTTAAGATAGATTTTCCGGCAGCAATTAATGCGATATGCGTTGAAGTTAGGGCGCGTAGTATTAGTTTTAATTTTGTTGTTGTTTATAGACCTCCCGTTCAACCCCGATACCGATACTAGATTTTACGCACTTCTTGTAACTTTATTGACAATCGGAATAGTATAATTGTCGGAGACTTTAACTGCCCTAATGTTAATTACGAGACTTTTACTGGTAATGAGGATTTGAGATTGATTGAGTTCATGGAGGATAATTTTTTACGACAGATGGTTACCGAACCAACGCGCGGTGACAATATTTTAGATTTGGTGATGACGAACGGCGAAAATATAGTCGAAGGTTTAGAAGTAGGCGAGAGTTTAGGATGTAGTGATCATCAAATTCTTAGGTTTAAGTTATTGATAGAAAACACTAAGGATAGTAACGTAATAGAAGTCCCTGATTTTCGTAGGGCTAATTTTGATAGTTTTGCGGATAGGATGAGAGTAGTGGACTGGGATAACTTATTTATGGGTAATGACACAAATTTGCATTGGGAGGCGTTTAAAGAAAGTTTTATGAATATTGAAAGGGAGTTTATTCCTCGTGCCCAAGCGCGCTAGAAATCATGGTAGGCCCAAATGGTGGACTAGGGAAATAGGCGAGTTCATAAACGAGCGTAACAGAGCGTATAGACTTAATAAGCGCAATGGCACGGCAGCTAACTTTAATAGATATATCGAGCTTAGACGTCAGGTTAAAAGATCAGTTAGGAATGCTAAGCGTAATTTAGAGATACTTATAGCTGCGGATAGTAAACATAATCCAAAAAAGTTTTTTGAATACGTCAATAATCGTAAGCCGATAAAAGATAACATAGGCCCTCTAGTGGATGTTAACGGCGCTTTGGCTTCTGACGCTCAGGCGATGGCGGGTATTTTCAATAACTTTTTTGCGACAGTTTTTACCGTAGAAGACGTAAATAATGTCCCCGACGTGGACGATATCGTTCCATTTAGTAGCGAGACTATTTTGGATGAAATAACTGTTTACGAGGGTGAGATTGCGCATTATATCGATAGGCTAAAAGTTAGCAAGGCTCCAGGCCCTGACGCTTTTTATCCCAGACATTTGAAAGATTTGAAAGACGTTATGTAGGCCCCTTAACGAAGATTTTTAATCAGTCACTCGAAACGGGGATTATTCCTGAAGACTTCAAATTAGCTAACGTCACGCCTATTTTTAAAAAAGGCGACCGCACTAGCTAGCAATTATAGGCCCATTAGCTTAACGTCAATTGTCGGTAAACTTTTGGAATCCGTAGTTAGGGATCGTATCATCGATCACTTAGAAAGTAGAGATTTGATTAATAGTAGTCAGCATGGGTTTCGACGCCATAGATCTTGTTTAACTAATTTGTTAGAATTTTATAACGAAATAGTGCGCGAATACGATAGGCATAGAGCGGCTGACGTTATTTATTTAGATTTTAAAAAGGCGTTCGATACAGTTCCGCATAGAAGATTAATTGCGAAGGTTAAAGCGCACGGTATACGCGGTCAGGTAGCTAACTGGTTAGAGGAATGGCTTCGTGCTAGGAGACAGAGGGTCGTTGTTAATGGTAGTGAATCGGGTGGTTGGATGTAGGTAGCGGTGTCCCACAGGGTTCAGTGTTAGGCCCATTGCTATTCGTAATTTACATTAACGACATAGATGTAGGATTGACTAGTAACGTGTCAAAATTCGCGGACGATACTAAAATAGGCGGTAGGTTGTTAACGAGGACGATAGAAATAGGCTCCAAGACGATGTAAATAGGATTATGGAGTGGACGGATAAGTGGCAGATGCAATTTAACGTAGACAAATGTAAAGTTTTGCATATAGGTTCTCGTAACAATAATTACACGTACACGATGGATGTAGAGAGTTAGCGAGCGTTGACGAGGAAGTAGATTTAGGCGTACGCGTATCTAAGGATTTAAAGTTAGGAACCAGTGCCTGGAGTCTTGCGCAAAAGCTAATAGGATGTTAGGCTTCATAGCGCGTAATTTCGAATTTAAATCGAAGGATATTATATTGCCCCTTTACAAGTCCCTAGTCAGGCCTCATTTAGAATATGCCGTTCAGTTTTGGTGCCCGTATTTGCGGATAGGTTAGAAAGGGTTCAGCGTCGTGCCACGAAACTAATTCCGTCATTGCGCAACAAGCCTTATAAAGATAGGATTAAAGTTAGACTTGCATTCACTCGGAACTAGGAGATTAAGGGGGGAGCTTATTGAAGTTTTCAAAATCGTTAATAACATTGATAACGTAAATTTTGACAAACTGTTCACTTTCGATAATAGCAATACTCGTAATAACGGATTTAAGTTGCGTGGCAGACGTTTCATTACTAATATCGCTAAAAACTTCTTTACGTTTAAAGTAATTGAAAATGGAATAATCTTCCCGCGTCAGTCGTTCACTCTACCAGCGTTAATATGTTTAAGAACTGTTTAGATAGGCATTTTAAAAAATATTAACGTTGTTTAAAATAAAAAAACAATTAGTAACAGGAGCTCTGGTGGTGGTGGTCGAGGATGAGTCTGTTGACGATTAATGCCAGCTTGTGACATGCCAGCGTGTGATGCAAGCAATAAAATAAAAAAAAAAATTAGACTAACATGAACGTAGATGTAGCTCGTAGAGTAAACTAACCCACTTGTTGTTTAACTTTACCTACTTTTTTTTTTTTCATATCCTCTCTTTACTTGCATGTCTGTAGTTTGCATGGTATGACTGAGTTAAGACTGTGTTTACATTTTTTGTAAGCGTTCTTATTTTACTTCTTTTCATCTTTCACCCCTTTCCTATTCTCTCCGACTATTTTTCTGACTTGTCGGCAGTGGCCGGCGGATGATGATGGTGAGTCTTTTTTTCTCTTTTTCTGAATGAATGTTAACCCATGAATGATTGGAGTTGCTACTTACTTAACCCCTTATTTTCTTCTCTTAACCCCCTACTCTTTCCTTTCTCTCGGGCTAACCTTAGAGTGGATCTTAGGGTCTTTGTTAGCCTTAGCTTCTGTAGATCTGTAGGTGTCAGGAACACCGAATCTCTCTTAAATATTCTAATGAAATGCAAAACAAAAAATCTATGCATTACGGATGCAGCTTTTAAAGTTAGGTTAAGTTAGGTCAGATGCTGAGTCCCTCCTCTTTACTTTAAAATTTTCGCTTTATCTTTGAACTTTATTCTTCCCTTTCAACTTGTCTTCTTTGTTTTGCTTTCAAACTTTCACTCGTCCTTAAATTTTCTTACACCTTTTAACTTTCCTTCTTAAACAGTCAGTCTCGTAGGTACCTCTGTGTAAGGACATTATTATGCCTTCAGCACTCCAATAGAGTTCAAATTTCTATACGGTTATGCTAGGTTATTGGGCGAATTTCGTTCAAATGGGATTAGGCTAGCTTAGATTAGGTTACTCTCGGTACTTAAATAAACTAAACTTTCGTGGATTTAAATTTAATTGTTAAAATGTTATGTCATGGTATGATTGCCATTCCCAATAGATTTCAAGAGAGAAAAACAGTAGTCTGGAAATTTTATATCATATATATATATATATTGTACGAGAGAGAGAGAGAGAGAGAGGACAGAGCAGAAATCGCGATGAGTCTTGTATGAGCTTATCCCCGTCTTTCTGCAGGAGATAGGCTTACGCAAACAAAGGAAAAAATTTGACCAGAAAAGGTGTACAGAGTTCATCTGAGAGATCTATAATAAATTACTATTAATTAAAAGTGAAAACAGAACTAAGACTGAAAGGTAATAAATAAATAATAATAGATTTGAAATTATATAATCATTCAAAACGGGGCATTAAAGAGAACTAATTATTTTAAAAGAAATACATTCAATCTGAATTAGATAAAACACCGTTGCTTCAATACGAAACAAAGTATTAACACAATATATATATATATAATTATATATTTAGTAGAAATCCAATGACAAGGAGAAATGTAAATGCCATGAAAAGTCTTCTTTATTGCGCAACGTTTCGAGCAATACGCTCATCTTCAGGCTGTTTAATAACAATGTGAAATTAAAATCAATATTGAATGAAAAACAAACAGAAATTTCTATAACCTATTCGTAAAGACAAATTTTAAAAGACTGAGAAAAGAGGGTTAAGTTCTAAGTTATACAGATTTACATATCAAAATTAAGAAGTTATTTTTAAATACATGTAGTAAATGTGAAATTAATACACTGGAAAAATTACCAATAGTACACTGGAACAATGGAGCTATCTACCTTACACAGCAGTATCCGAGGCCGACTAATTTGAGCAGAGGAGACGGGAATGAAAGATGGCGAGGGAGATAGGGGAAGGAGGATTATAAGGAATTGGGGAAGGAGGAGGGATCATAGCAGATTGAGAGGGACGGACGATGAGTCAACATTCAGACTAGGGGACAATGCTTTAATGAAAAGGGATTCTAAAATTCTTAGTGAGTTGGGACAAGTATTACAACCAAGAATTTTAAAATTGTCTAAAGTGACATCAATTTTGCATTTGATGCTATGTTCACGTATGCTGGAGGCTTCCTTATTTTTAAAATTTTACCTGTTCGGCCACTTATTCCCATATGCGAATAAAATCTAGCCCTGAGAGAGCGAACAGTGCTGCCGATGTAATTCCCAAGGAGACACCTAGGGCAGGTAAATAAATATACAACACCGCTACGCAACGAGTCAGGGGTTCGACTTCGCTGAGAAAAAGCTACCTAAAGACGTTTTTATTAATAAATATGATGCGGAAATCAGTATGATAAAAAAATTTCCTTAACAATTTTGTAAATTTAAGCTTAAATTCCTTATTCAAGGGACCCATTCAGGTACAAGAAATATTTTATATCCTTCGGCACTGTAATACATGGAAGTTGAGGGCTATAAACATTATTTAAGCAGTCTTTGATAATGCGGTACAAGCGCAACAATTCTTTAACTTCCTAAATTCTTTGCACCCAATATAACGTATACAATGGAAACTGAGCAAAAATGGCTCCCTCCCCTTCTTAGATTTTAATTTCGAAAAACGGTGATTCTATTACTACATCAGTTTATAGGAAACCCACTTCACTGGTTTGGGCATGAATTTTTTAGTTTTACTGATTTCAACTATAAGATCTTGTATTAAAACTCTCCTGTTCAGAGGATATAATTTGACTCTAATTTTACCTTACTTAATGATGAATTTAATAATCTAAGATCATACTTTACTAATAATAGTTTTCCTGTTCAATATGTAGACAAACTAATTAGATCCTTCTTAAATAATGTTTATAGCCCTCAACTTCCATGTATTACAGTGCCGAAGGATATAAAATATTTCTTGGTACCTGAAATGGGTCCCTTGAATAAGGAATTTAAGCTTAAATTTACAAAATGTTAAGGAAATTTTTTATCATACTGATTTCCGCATCATATTTATTAATAAAACGTCTTTAGGTAGCTTTTTCTCAGCGAAGGATCGAACCCCTGACTCGTTGCGTAGCGGTGTTGTATATTTATTTACCTGCCCTAGGTGTCTCCTTGGGAATTACATCGGCAGCACTGTTCGCTCTCTCAGGGCTAGATTTATTCGCATATGGGAATAAGTGGCCGAACAGGTAAAATTTTAAAACTAAGGAAGCCTCCAGCATACGTGAACATAGCATCAAATGCAAAATTGATGTCACTTTAGACAATTTTAAATTCTTGGTTGTAATACTTGTCCCAACTCACTAAGAATTTTAGAATCCCTTTTCATTAAAGCATTGTCCCTAGTCTGAATGTGACTCATCGTCCGTCCCTCTCAATCTGCTATGATCCCCTCCTTCCCCAATTCCTTATAATCCCTCCTTCCCCTATCTCTCGCCATCTTTCATTCCCGTCTCCTCTGCTCAAATTAGTCGGCCTCGGATACTGCTGTGTAAGGTAGATAGCTCCATTGTTCCAGTGTACTATTGGTAATTTTTCCAGTGATTAATTTCACATTTACTACATGTATTTAAAAATAACTTCTTAATTTTGATATGTAAATCTGTATAACTTAGAACTTAACCCTCTTTTCTCAGTCTTTTAAATTTGTCTTTACGAATAGGTTATAGAAATTTCTGTTTGTTTTTCATTCAATATTGATTTTAATTTCACATTGTTATTAAACAGCCTGAAGATGAGCGTATTGCTCGAAACGTTGCGCAATAAAGAAGACTTTTCATGGCATTATACATTTCTCCTTGTCATTGGATTTCTACTAAATATAAATTGAAGCTCTGTAGAAGCAACCCGCATAATTATATAATTATATATATATATAATATTATAGATATATATATATATATATATATATATACAGCGTGTCCCAAAGAAATGTATACACACTTTGTTCGATAATACAGCTTTGAGGATAATAAATATATTACTGTTTATATGTTTTTATAAAGAATTTTCTCCTGAATCTAATATGTAATTATTTTTTTAAAAATTGAAGAACAAAAAAGTTACAGATGTTTAAATTAGAATTATTATTTTCGAGACTTCATGTGCGATATTTTCTAATATTTTTTTTTTATGGCCTGGCCTGCCTTTTAACCGACTGTTTTGAGATACTTATGTTTAGTGCCTAGCTTAGCCTAGCCATTTCGTTGAGTTATAATTAGGCAAGACTACAGTTTTGCTCTAACCTTATCTAACATCTTAAACTCTGCGACGTTTGTTCTTTTCTAACGACAATTTGAACATCTTAGATAAAGTGTCATTTAACCATGGAATTTGTAAATTTTTTGAATTAACTAATAATTACAACATTTATGCTTCAATATCAACACTAAACATAAGTATCTCAAAACAGTCGGTTAAAATATTAGGAAATATCGCACATGAAGTCTCGAAAATAATAATTATAATTTAAACATCTGTAACTTTTTTGTTTTTCAATTTTTAATAAATATAATTACATATTTAGATTCAGGAGAAAATTCTTTATTAAAAAAACATATAAAAAGTAATATATTTATTATCCTCATAGCTGGTATTATCGAACAAGTGGGTATACATTTCTTTGGGACACGCTGTATATATATATATATATATATATATATATATATATATATATAGACTTGCTAAAAGATTTATTCATTTTAAAATTTGTCTGCAAGCAGTGAAGTTATAAGTTTGGAAGGAAAGCTACAGATTAACAACGACTACCAAAATGTGAATGATAATGTTTTAAACCATTCTGTACAAACTCTGCCCTTCGTTTAAAAGATAATTTTAATACCTCAACTGGACAATACAGCATTTTAAAGACCGATAAAAATCCGTACAGCACACACACACACCTGAAGTTTCATGTATCTGTACTTTTTCGGCGCCGATAGGAAAGATTGTTGTTTTTACCTGCAAGGCAATTTCTATTTCGTCCATAAATTAAATATTTATTTAATTTGTTATATATAATATATATATATATATATATATATATATGTCTACATTTTCTACAAACTAAAATTAAGTATTTGTACGAGATAATATATCTTATAAACAATCAAACTCACCTATTTGTTGGAAAACCACTATAATTAAAAAATAAAATAAACCACTCTTTTTGAGATTTATTTTCATGGACCGGTCGCGACTTGTCATTACAAGCAAATTCAATTTTAGTATCCTGAAGACTTTTACCGTTTTAATAATTTTTCCTAATGATATAAGCTACAAATATAAGAGAGCACAAACTGCAACAATAAAAAGACTTCTTTAAATATTCTGAATTTCGTTTATATATATATATATATATATATATATATATATATATATGTTAAACACAGACCGTGCATGGAACAAGGAACTCTTCTGGGAAAATTAAATCCACTATAGTCCGAATAAGTAATGGTAAATGACAAATACCATAGTTTTTTTCCTTTTCATGATTTTAGCCCGACGTGGGCAAACGGGTCTCTCGCAAAGAGATCCCATAAATATAGCTTCCCTCACCAGCTATCTGCAAAGCAGACAGGATCCAGCTTTGGGACGTCCCAAAGCTGGATCCTGTCTGCTTTGCAGATAGCTGGTGAGGGAGCTATATTTATGGGATCTCTTTGCGAGAGATCCGTTGCCCACGTCGGGCTAAAATCATGAAAAAGGAAAAAAACTATGGTATTTGTCATTTACCATTACTTATTCGGACTATAGTGGATTTAATTTTCCCAGAAGAGTTCCTGTTCCATGCACGGTCTGTGTTTAACATATAATGTTCTCAGGGAACCATTCTGAGTTTGTGTATATATATATATATATATATATATATATATATATATATATATATAGGCAAATGACCACAATTAAATAGTGAAACGTTTTGGCCGAAGTTAAACGACATTGGGTTTGTGTGGTTGATGGACGGGTGACCATCCTCTGCATTCAGATGATATAGTGGTCAGGGGAAATGCAATGGCCCCTCCTTCCTCTATAAAAGGAACCTAACATTGTCGAGCCAGGTATAATAAAAACTAACATAGCGTACTAAACTAACTTAACATTGCCTAACTGGGTATAATAAAACCTAACATTGCGTACTAAACTAACTTAGCCTAAACTAACACAGCCTAACCGGATATAATAAAACCTAACATAGCGTACTAAACTAACTTAACCTAACATTGCCTAACCGGGTATAATAAAACCTAACATAGCGTACTGAACTAGCTTAACCTTACCTAACATTGCCTAACCGGGTATAATAACAACTACAATAGCGTACTAAACTAATTTAACATTACCTAATCGGGTATAATAAAACCTAACATAGGGTACTAAACTAACGTAACCTAAACTAACACAGCCTAACCGGGTATAACAAAACCTAACATAGCTTACTAAACTAACTTAACCTAAACTAACACAGCCTAACCGGGTATAATAAAACCTAACATAGGTTACTAAACTAACTTACCCTAACCTAACATTGCCTAACCGGGTATAATAAAAACTAACATAGCGTACTAAACTAACTTAACATTGCCTAACTGGGTATAATAAAACCTAACCTAACATTGCCTAACCAGGTATAATTAAACCTAACCTAACATTGCCTAACCCGGTATAATAAAACCTAACATAGCGTACTAAACTAAACCTAACATTGCCTATCCGGGTATACTAAAAACTAACATATCGTTCTAAACTAAACCTAACATTGCCTATCCGGGTATAATAAACCTAACATAGCGTACTAAACTAAACCTAACATTGTCTAACCGGGTATAATAAAACCTAACATAGCGTACTAAACTAAACCTAACATTTCCTATCCGGGTATAATAAAAACTAACATAGCTTTCTAAACTAAACCTAACATTGCCTATCCGGGCATAATAAAACCTAACCTAACATTGCCTAACCGGGTATAATAAAACCTAACATAGCGTACTAAACTAAACCTAACATTGACTAACCGGGTATAATAAAACCTAACATAGCGTACTAAACTAAACCTAACATTCACTAACCGGGTATAATAAACGGACATTTTTTCCTCTCTCTCTCTCTCTCTTTCTCTCACCGCCACCCACACTGTCTCCCTCACCCCCTTATTCTCGTTTCATTTCCCCTTTCAGAGAACCCCATTGGTACCCACCGGACCATAAAGGTCAAACAAAGTTCAAAACAAGACGTCAATTTGAATATTCTGCGGAAATTTTTGAAAACACATCAATTCAGCATCCTTGCTTAATAAAAAATATAAATTTAATATATATATATATATATAATATATATATATATATATTGTAACGGTTAAGTTTTTATATATGTTACTTATTCTCACTGATCGAATATTTTTGGATATTCTCTAAAAAACCTATTACAGTAATTTAACTCGTTCAACATCATAAAATTAAACTCAGAACTTTAACACTAACAACAATTATGGAAGACTTGGACAAAAGGGTAAAATACCCAGACTAAAACAACAAAAACACAGACCTTGGGGACTATGGCACCATCTCAAAACTACAAAAAATTAATGAGAAAAAAATCAGCACGTAAAGGTCTCATCACCAAACTGTATAATGATTACAAACAGAAAGAACCTACAAGATATGATCTTGAAACAACATTAAATTCGGTTAATATTCGTCTTTTAACCCGCTCATGCGCGGTTAAATCAGTACAATATATTGAATTGCCATTCAAAACTGACTAAGAAAATATATATCTTATGTTGTGCAAATTTGTTGAAATGTACTTTTTTTAATGAAATATTTTTCATGTTTTGGCTATAATGTACTTTTTTTAATAAAATATATTTCCTGTTTTGGCTATAATGTACTTTTTTTAATAAAATATGTTTCCTGTTTTGGCTATAATGTACTTTTTTCATAAAAATATTTTTCCTGGTTGGGCTATTTTTTCTTGTGCTGTGTTAAATTTTGGGAGTGTGTAACTTGATTTGTAAAGTGCAAGCACAGTTGGGAAATCTTCTCTTAGCTTATTAAGGCTAGGGTATATGTCAGTCGTTCTATGATGAAATACCTCTTTGATCTTAGAAGGGAGCTTTTCAAAAACAACAGCTTGAATGATACAAACTGTTTCTGCAATGTTTAAATTATTGTTTTTAAGTTGTCCCATGAGACATTCAGACTCAGTAAAAGTCAAAGAGGTTACCATAGTTGTCTTTTGGGCTCGCATGTTCATTACTTTAAGAGCCAAATCATGTATAATTTCGGCCTTATTCATGTAATTTCTTTTAAGTAATTCTAATGCCACAGAATAAGAAGTACCTATGGCTGGTAGCGATTGTTAAGGCAGGGCCTTTCAGTTCACTAAATAACTAAATTTATCAACATCTGTAATGTAGTTTTATTACCTATAAGGCTATGAAATTTTTCAATAAAAGATTGAAATTTGACTCTGTCACCCTCAAAAGTGTGTACTGCAAGTGTACGCAATTTTGATTTTAGTTCATGGCCCTCAGCCACATTGGAAGAGCTAAATGAAGCATTTCGGATAGCTTCTAAGAAGCTTTCATTTGTGTCTTGTTTATTGTACTCGTCAAGTTGGCTTCGAATTTCAGAAATATATTTGTTGATTTTCGTAATGTAATTTTCATTGTCATGTAGCAGTGGCGGAGCAAGAGTGTCACGGGTCCCGGTGCAAAAATTATTTATGGGCCCCACAAAATTTAGATTTTAGTTTAGTTTATACACTAGCGGAGCGACCCGGCGTTGCCGGGGTGGATGTGAACGCTATATATATATATATATATATATATATATATATATATATATATATATGCCCGGTTAGGAAAAGTGAATGCCCGGTTAGGTTAATTGAATGCCCAGTTAGGTCAACTGAATGCCCGATTAGGTTAATTAAATGGCCGGTTAGGTCAACTGAATGCCCATTAGATTAATTGAATGCCCGGTTAGGTTAATTGTACACCCTTGACGATTGGTTAGGTTAAGTCATGATATTTTCGTTAAAGCCAACGAAAATATCACGACTTAACCTAACCAATCGTCGAGGGCGTACAGATGACCTAACCTGGCATTCAATGAACCTAACCGGGTATTCAATAATTTTACCATAGGTTTCGTAATCTTGATGACGTCATTTAACGTTTTAAAATTAATTATTTAATTTATTAACACCCACGTGCACAACCTCGGGACCTAATCAATATGTGTGTGAAGTTTCATGTTTGTAACTGCTTCCATTTTGGAGTTATGGCTGATGGCTGGAACACACACACACACACACACACACACACACACACACGTCTTTTATTATTATTATTATTGTGATAGATAAACAATAGACTGGTACAAATTTATAACCGAAAGACTTCCGAAAATCAACAATTTTGATAAAGAAAAGGGGAAAATTGGTTTTGTAGGCCTAGGGGTTCGGAAATTTTCAAAAGGAAAATAATTGCTATTTTCTTACTTACAGCGACAGGCATAATGATATTAGGATACCTAATAGAAATTTTGTAATATTTTAAAGTGGGGAAAATAAATAATTTTCTAAAAATGATCTTCAACTATAAAAGCGCATCTAATCAGATAACTTAATTAACGTTTCTATGACAACTAAAAATAGAATGATAAATCAATATCCTATCAAATTGTTTGTGTATATGTAAGATTATTTGTACAAAAGCCACAGTAATAAAACGCACAAAAGTCACGGTAAATAATTTCGAGTGTGGCTCGTTTAACTTTAAACTCGTGTTTATTTAAATTGCCCGTTTTAATTATTTAATTTTTTGTATTGAATCGATAAAGAAATCTTTTGTGAATCGAATAATAATGTTAAAATTATAACAAATATCAAAATATTTTGTATAAAAATCATTGAATTTTAAAAATGCATGTTTGTTTTTAGTTTTTTGCAAAAAGTTCCTTATGAATTTTAAAAATATATACTTTTTTTAAATTGAATCGATAAATAAATCTTTTGTGAATCGAATGATATTAAATGTTTAGTAAATATTGACTTATTTTGTGCCAAAATTATGATTAAAAATTAAAAATTAAAAAAATGCGTGTACAGGCATGGGAAGTACTGTACCCCTAAAAGGGGGTGAAGGAATTATGTTAGGGAATTTTTTTTTAGCATGGGCACTGCACAATAAAAAGACGCATCGAATGGTGAAAACCGCATTGTTCTACACCAATTGTAGCGACCTGTAGGTGTGCGCAAAAAAACTGTTATATATATATATATATATAAGAGGCTTCATTTCTGAAATAGTATATTAGATATGAACCACAAAAACCTTTCGATCCACCCTAAGTGGCGCTTAAAAAGCGTAAAACAGGTTCCAATCAATTTGTGTTTTCTATCTATTCTAATTCACCTCAATTTATTGATTTTAGCAATAACTGAGTAACAAATAACAATAACTTTTCGTAAAATTTAAAAAGTAGTACACAGTGATTCACTATAGTCACTAGTATTCAATAATACACTGCGGAAAATCAGTTAACGTAATTTTTATTCGCACACTCATCCACTCAGCGTCTCAGCCATTGAAACTGACGCTTCACTGCGTGTCGAGTCGACAGATCCCTAACGAAGAAGACTATTCCTGAACGTTTTGAAACGTTTGGTTTCGTGCGTCAACGTGCGATCAGAAATAAGTGGTGTCACAGTGTAGTATAGTATATACAGTAATACACTAATATACCAGATAGTAGAATAATGTGATGGTTTCAGCATTTTGAATTCTAATTTTGATTTTTACCTATTGCAGACATCATTTCAGATGACCAATTATGTGTTTAACATATGGGGCTCCAATAAACCTTAGCCCCCCCCGCCCATGGCCTAAACCATTAGAGGTACAGTAAAACTAAACATACCTTACAAAAGAGAATTTAATCCTGCATTTAATGAGAAACAATTAAAACTTGGTGTTCCCGCCATTGGCTTCCAAGACAGCCTGAATTCGCTTTGGGTAGCTTGCCAAAAGTGACGTGAATAGATCTTGATCGTTACGCAAATTTGCTAAAACAGTTTCAATGTGTTGCGTCATTGTATCCTTCGAAAATCGATTTGCTGCAGGTTCTTGAAACAAGAGATATTCAACCTTGTCCTTTATAACTGATCCAATGTGTTCACAGACGTTCAGGTCAGGAGAATTTCCTGGCCATTCTTCATTTCCAAAGAAATCGATCTCATGGTTCCGCAACAATTGTTGAGTGGCTAATGCCTTAAAGCAGGGGGCCTTATCGTGCAGAAGTGTGACCTGATCGACATCCACAACATTGTTTGGGTTTCTTAGAAAAGGAATGACATGCTGGGATAGAATAATATCACGAAAATACTGTCCATCCCAACTCTGACCATTTGGCTTCACCACCCACATGAGCTTCTTTGCAGTGAACAAAACAAACACACCAACACAGGCTGGACTTTTTAATAATTCGCGATAATGTTCATTGTCATCGATTTCATCTGGTGTTGTGGCCCACACTCGATCATTTTGGTAGTTAGGCCGACGTGTTACGTAAACAAAAAATTCATCGGAGACAGCTAAATGCATGAAATCCACATCCCAATCTTCAAGATAATGGGCAAACCACATTCGGTGCTACTGTAGTATGGGGTCTACCTACGATTCGGCGGTCTACCTTTTAATTATAGCTTCTTATCTTCTTATTATTTTATTATTAGGTTAATTGTACGCCCTTGACGATTGGTTAGGTTAAGTCGTAATATTTTCGTTAAAACTAACGAAAATATCACGACTTAACCTAACCAATCATCAAGGGCGTACTGTAGTATGCGGTCTACCGTTAAGTATGCGGTAGTAGTATGTTTAACTTCTTTAATAATTCCTTAATTGTGTAAATTAAATTAGAATTCCTTTCAATTCATTTTCAATTCCTTTTAAATATTTTGAACGGTAGACCGCATACTACAGTAGAAACTTAACGGTAGACCGCATACTACAGTAGCACCCCACATTCTGTCATCGATGTTAAGTTGAGTTTTTCTTGGCTTTGGAAGTTCATGCCAAGGCTTTAAACCTTGCCTATGACGGTACAGTCGAATGATCTCACCACTAACGATCTTTCCTCTCAACACTTCGATCTCTCTCGAAAGTTTAGCACAGCTGGTTTTCTGCTTACGCGTACCGCTTTCAATGATATCCTTTGTTTCCTGAGAGAGTGGCAAATTTGGGCGCCCAGATTTGGTTGTATCCATTTCACATTCATCCAAAGTTTTATTCCAATTTCTTTCGACGAAGTCCTCACTTCTTCGCAACTTTTTGGCAACCCATGAACGTGTTATAAAGGTGGCTCAGCATCACGAGCTTCCCGAAATGTTATTGCTCGTATGCGATCTATCACACGTTGCCTCTCCGAATCACCAATTAATTGAGAAGCCATTATATTATCACTTTATCAGCTAGAGTAATTTTAATACCTGCAATAAATAAAGAATTTTATATATTTTTATAATCACTAAAAACTATTTCGATATAAGTAAACATGTAAGCTGCAAATGGGGGCGCTAAGGTATTTTGGAAGCCCTTATATAGTATACAGTTTTACCAGAAAGGGGCCCGAAGTCAAAAGAATAACCATGTTTATAAATGCATTTAAATACATTAAACAAGTTTAAAGGACTCTTATATTTTCATGCACATTTAGATCTAATTTTTATATGAAATACTTGAAAATTATTATTTTTCCTTTCCAAGGTGTTATCAAATATCAACCAACCGGGACCCCCAAAGGTCCGGGCCCCGGTGCACTGCACCGCCTGCACCTAGCTAGATCCGCCACTGTCATGTAGGATAGTAGAATACTCATCATCTGATAGCTCAATTGTGTCATCAATTTCTGTAATTATGTCTTCATCTAGTGTGAGCATTTCTTGTTTGTAACGAGTAATAGAATTTAAGGTAATTATTCGTTTTTACCCCCTGGCTGTTTCGTACAAAACACCTCAAAATTAACAAGAAAAGTTTGCTCTCATCATTTTCATTTAACTAACGAAAATATCATGACTTAACCTAACCAATCATCAACGGTGTATAGTTGACTTAACTGGGCATTCAATTAACCAAACCGGGCATTCAATTAACCTAACAGGTTAATAGTGGTTATTTCACCTAAATATCTTCTGATCTTTACGTATTAGGCCCTCACTGTCACATTTCGGGCAAGTTAAGGATGAGAGAATAACGCCGTAATTGATAAAAACATCCAATCCTTTGTCTTCATCATGTGCCCTAGATGAAGACTCAAGTTCTCAAAATCAAAATCACGCGAATGGTAAGTCATAATTCTATCAGAAACACCACTAAACTGAATCCAATTTTTAAAAAAATAGCCAGAACAAAACCCGACCAGCTAATTAAGTCGCAGAGTAGTGAAAAATAGCCCAACCAGGAAAAATATTTTATGAAAAAAGTACATTTCAACAAATTTGCACAACATAAGATATATATTTTCTTAGTCAATTTTGAATGGCAATTCAATATATTGTACTGATTTAACCGCGCATGAGCGGGTTAAAAGACGAATATTAACCGAATTTAATGTTGTTTCAAGATCATATCTTGCAGGTTCTTTCTGTTTGTAATCATTATACAGTTTGGTGATGAGGCCTTTACGTGCTGATTTTTTTCTCATTAATTTTTTGTAGTTTTGAGATGGTGCCATAGTCCCCAAAGTCTGTGTTTTTGTTGTTTTAGTCTGGGTTTTTTACACTTTTGTCCAAGTCTTCCATAATTGTTGTTAGTGTTAAAGTTCTGAGTTTAATTTTATGATGTTGAACGAGTTAAATTACTGTAATAAGTTTTCTAGAGAATATCCAAAAATATTCGATCAATGAGAATAAGTAACATATATAAAAACTTAACCGTTACAATATATATATATATATATATATAACGTAAAGAACGACGCTTGTATAGGAGAACATTCCGCGCAAGATGAGGAGGGAGAACGAACAAATGAAAAAATAAGGTAACCACCCGGGAATCGAACCCGGGATCTTCCGATTGCCGGTCAGATATGATAACCACTACACCATGGTCCTCACTCGATCAGAAGTCGTAATTCTCCTACATACGCGCAGAAACCAATGCCCCGAGGGGGGCACCTCCCGCATGCCGCAACTATATATACATTTCAACTGCAAAGAACACGCAGTATAATTAACGTAAAGAACGACGCTTGTATAGGAGAACACACCGCGCAAGATGAGGAGGGAGAACGAACAAATGACCCGGGTGGTTACCTCATTTTTTCATTTGTTCGTTCTCCCTCCTCATCTTGCGCGGAATGTTCTCCTATACAAGCGTCGTTCTTTACGTTAATTATACTGCGTGTTCTTTGCAGTTGAAATGTATATATATATATATATATATATATATATATATATATATATTAAATTTATATTTTTTATTAAGCAAGGATGCTGAATTGATGTGTTTTCAAAAATTTCCCGAGAATATTCAAATTGACGTCTTGTTTTTAACTTTCTTTGACCTTTATGGTCCGGTGGGTACCAATGGGGTTCTCTGAAAGGGGGGAATGAAACGAGAATAAGGGAGGTGAGGGAGACAGTGTGCATGACGGTGAGAGAAAGAGAAGGCAGAAAGAGAGAGAGAGAGGAAAAAGTGTCTGTTTATTATACCCAGTTAATCAATGTTAGGTTTAGTTTAGTACGCTTGGTTAGATTTTATTATGCCCGGATAGGCAATGTTAGGTTTAGTTTAGTACGCTATGTTAAGTTTTATTATACCCGGATACGCAATCTTACGTTTAGTTTAGTACGCTATGTTAGTTTTTATTATACCCGGATAGGCAATGTTAGGTTTAGTTTAGTACGCTAAGTTAGGTTTTATTATACCCGGTTAGGCAATGTTAGGTTAGGTTTTATTATACCCGGATTAGCAATGTTAGGTTTAGTTTAGTACACTATGTTAGTTTTTATTATACCCGGATAGGCAATGTTAGGTTTAGTTTAGTACGCTGTTAGTTTTATATTATACCCGGATAGGCAATGTTAGGTTAGGTTTTATTATACCTGGTTAGGCAATGTTAAGTTAGTTTAGTACACGATGTTAGTTTTTATTATACCCGGTTAGGCAATGTTAGGTTAGGTTAAGTTAGTTTAGTACGCTATGTTAGGTTTTATTATACCCGGTTAGGCAATGTTAGGTTAGGTTAAGTTAGTTTACTAACCTATGTTAGGTTTAATTATACTCGGTTAGGCTGTTAGTTTAGGTTAAGTTAGTTTAGTACGCTATGTTAGGTTTTATTATACCCGGTTAGGCTATGTTAGTTTAGGTTAAGTTAGTTTAGTACGCTATGTTAGGTTTTATTATACCCGGTTAGGCTGTGTTAGTTTAGGTTAAGTTAGTTTAGTACGCTATGTTAGGTTTTATTATACCCGGTTAGGCAATGTTAGGTTAGGTTAAGTTAGTTTAGTACGCTATGTTAGGTTTTATTATACCCGTTTTGGCT
Organism: Bathynomus jamesi; assembly: GCA_023014485.1. Classification (NCBI taxonomy): domain Eukaryota; kingdom Metazoa; phylum Arthropoda; class Malacostraca; order Isopoda; family Cirolanidae; genus Bathynomus; species Bathynomus jamesi. The sequence goes on from JAJOZX010001606.1 coordinate 595,863, forward strand.
GTATTAGTTTAGGCTAAGTTACTTTAGTACGCTACGTTAGGTTTTATTATAACCGGCTAGGCAATGTTAGGTTAGGTTAAGTTAGTTTATTAAAATGTCGATAGAATATCCCTTCATCCAGATGAGTACAGGTTCGAAAACTAAATTTTTCTTTTATAGAGGAAGGAGGGGCCATTGTATTTCCCCTGACCACTATATCATCTGGATGCAGAGGATGGTCACCCGTCCATCAACCACAAAAACCCAATGTCGCTTAAATTCGGCCACAGCGTTTCACTATTTAATTGTGGTCAATTGCCTATATATATATATATATATATATATATATATATATATATATATATATATATATGAAAACGAAATTCAGAATATTTAAAGATGTCTTTTTATTGTTGCTGTTTGTGCTTTCTTATATTTGTAGCTTATATCATTAGGAAAAATTATTAAAACAGTAAAAGTCTTAAGGACACTAAAATTCAATTTGCCTGTAATGACAAGTCGCGACCGGTCCATGAAAATAAATCTCAAAAAGTGTGCAGTTTATTTTATTTTTTAATTATAGTGGTTTTTCTACAAATACGTGAGTTTGGTTGTTTATAAGATAATATTATCTCGCACAAATACTTAATTTTAGTTTGTAGAAAATATAAACATATATATATATATAATATATATATATATACAGAGAGAGAGAGAGAGAGAGAGAAAGTTGCTAATATTAAGAAAGAATTTCTCTCTCTCTCTCTCTGTATATATATATATATATATATATATATATATATATATATATATATATATATATACTGTATATATACAAATTAAATAAATATTTAATTTATGGACGAAATAGAAATTGCCTTCTAGGTAAAAACAACATTCTTTCCTATCGGCGCAGAAAATTACAGATACATGAATCGTCAGGTGTGTGAGTGTGTTGTACGGATTTTTATCAGTCTTTAAAATGCTGTACTGTCCAATAGAGGTATTAAAATTATCTTTTAAACGAAGGGCGGAGTTTGTACAGAAAGGTTTAAAACATTACACTGGGGAACAAATTTCAAATTTTTGTCTATTGAATTAGATTTGACAGTTACTTCTAGGTAATTTGGGTGCGCTGAGCACGAATTTTTACTGGTTTTGCTCTATCAGGTCCTGATTTTGCTCAACACCCCTCCTCTTTCGTCGTATTCATAAAAAGGTTTTTTTCTCAATACTCGCTAAGTCTTTTTGCAGTTACACATTATGCAACTAGGTTTTTATCTAAGTATTTGTACCTATTGTTATGGTATTGTTGTATTATGTATATTTTTATATGTAACACCCTAAAAATATTTTTAATTTTGTCATTTTTAACCCATTTTAATATTAGTAAATTAAGCTAAAAATATCATAGAATTCTAAAATTTTCTCGAGCGTTCCTGTTCTCTGTAGAGTATTCTAGAGGGACAACTAAAATATATAAAAGCGACTCGTTTCCAGAGTTAATCAGTCAATTCAATCAGTCAGTCAGTCAGTCAGTCAGTTGAGTTAGTTAATTAAGTTTGGGCATTAACATAATTTTGAATTGGCATATGATTTAGTGAGTAATTTTGTCATCGTGATTTAATATAGTTGATTTAATTAGACGTAATTTATATTGTACCTACTCATCCGTGTTTCTAGTTTAATTTCATAGATTGTAAGTACCTATTTCATAATAAGTACCTATTTAAACTAATTTTTGTGTTTATATTTCAGATTTTCTTAAATTTATATGAATTAAGGGCTTTAAATACCTTTACAAAGTGGCAGAAAATCAAGCAATATGTCATCAAGCACTAGAAAGTTCAAATGCAAAAACAACCCTGATTCCTTCTGTTATATATGTGGAAATTTTACACTTCCACATCAACGAGCAAATATAACTGACTTCGTAAAAAGAGCTTACTTAGCTTATTTTGGCATAAAACTGGGGGACCAAGATAAATCGTGGGCTCCACATAAAGCCTGCACTATATGCATTGAAAGACTGCGACATTGGACGAATGGTTCGGATTCAAAAATACCTTTTGGAGTTCCGATGGTAAGTTTATGATTTCATAAAACTACGTAATTTAATCACTAGTATACTGTAACTTACCTAAATGTAATTGTAACTTAGGTACATAAACAAAAATTTACAGAAAATGTTTATAAGAATCTCAAATATTGCATAAGGTTGAAACTCATAGAAATGTTAAATGTTTGGGTGATAACTTTTGATAAAATTCATAAAAACAAGTCTCTCGTCGCTTTTGTTAACGCTTTACAATTTTTTTTCCATATCAGGTGTGGCGAGAGCTTACTAACCACGAGACCGATTGCTACCTTTGCTTTGTCAAGACTTCGGGCTTCACTAAGAAAAATAAACATTGTATCGAGTACCCAAATTTCGACACCGCGATACGACCTGTGCTACATTCAAATGAGATCCCCATTCCAAAATTTAAGGGTCTGCCAACTCAAGAATTAGTTGAAGATGTTCCTGAAAATATTGTTATGCACTTTGAGGAGTCAGACACCGATTTTGACCCCAGCGTATTTGAAAGTCAAAACGATCCGCAAAAGTTTAACCAGGCCGAGTTGAATGATCTTGTAAGGGATCTAAATTTGCCAAAAAAGGCTGCGGAAATTTTAGCTTCAAGACTTAAAGAGAAAAACTTGCTTACTTCAAACACATACATTTCATTTTACAGAAAAAGAGAAGAAGAACTTGTTAAATATTTTAGAACAGAGGATAGTTTAGTATATTGCTGCGACATAGTTGGTTTGTTAAAGAAGATGGGGGTTGAGTCTTACGATGCAAATGATTGGCGCTTGTTTTTAGACAGTTCGAAAAGAAGTCTTAAGTGTGTGTTGTTGCATAATGGCAATCTATACGGCTCGATACCGATTGGGCACTCAACAAAATTAAAAGAAAAGTATGAACATATAGAAAAGGTTTTAAATCTTATCAAATATAGGGAGCACGAGTGGATCATATGTGTTGACTTAAAAATGGTTAATTTTCTGCTAGGACAACAAGGAGGGTATACTAAATATCCCTGCTTCCTTTGCTTATGGGACAGCAGAGCCAAGGAAGAACATTATTTCAAACAAATCTGGCCAGCACGAACATCACTTACTGTCGGAGAAAAAAACGTAATTAATCCACCTTTAGTGAGCAGAGATAAAATCATATTTCCTCCTCTGCATATAAAACTAGGCCTCATTAAACAATATAAAAGCTTTAGATACGAACGGCGAGTGTTTCAAATACGTAACTTCAAAATTTCCAAGTTTAAGTTATGAAAAAATCAAGGCGGGAATTTTCGACGGTCCACAAATAAGAACAATGATTAAAGACAGCAATTTTCCTAATGTCATGAATGAACGCGAAAAAAATGGCTGGTTCTCATTCGTGGACTTGATAGAAAACTTTTTAGGCAATTATAGGGCAGATAACTACGAAGAAATCGTAAAAAAACTTTTAAGGGACTACAAAGAGTTAGGTTGCAATATGAGCATAAAAATGCATTTTTGAATAGCCATCTTGACCAATTTCCAAGTAATTTAGGTGATGTAAGTGACGAACAAGGGGAGAGATTCCACCAAGATATCAAAATTATGGAGGAACGGTACCAAGGCCGCTGGGATTCCCACATGATGGCTGATTACTGCTGGTGCTTGAAAAGAGACCTGCCATCAACAAGCAAATACGCTAGAAAGTCTTACAAAAGAAATTTTTTGCCACAGTGAAAGCTTCATATCTGTTTGTTTTTTATTTTAAGTCATTTCTATCGTTATAATGTAATTTTACTGTAGTTTGAACTGCTTGTATTCATGAAACTTGAAAAAAAAATTTAACACATGACTTAATTTTTTAGTCCTAATTTGAAAAATCTGGAAAATGGCAAATAGGCTGTCGACAAGAATCAGGACCTGATAGAGCCAAACCGAGTTGAAATTCGTATTCAGCGCACCCAAATTACCTAGAATCAAGTGTCAGATATCATTCAATAAAATACGTGTTGCCCAGTGATTATCATTCACATTTTGGGACGTGTTGTTAATCTGTAGCTTTCCTTCCAAACTTATAACTTCACTGCTTGCAGACAAATTTTAAAATGAATAAATCTTTAGGAAGTATATATATATATATATATATTGTGTGTTAATACTTTGCTTCGCATTGAAGCAACGGTGTTTTATCTAATTCAGATTGAATGTATTTCTTTTAAAATAATTAGTTCTCTTTAATGCCCCGTTTTGAATGATTATATAATTTCAAATCTATTATTATTTATTTATTACCTTTCAGTCTTAGTTCTGTTTTTACTTTTAATAATAGTAATTTATTGTGGATCTCTCAGATGAACTCTGTACACCTTTTCTGGTCAAATTTTTTCCGTTCTTTGCGTCAGCCGATCTCCTGCAGAAAGACGGGGATAAGCTCATACAAGACTCATCGCGATTTCTGCTCTGTCTCTCTCTCTCTTGTACAATATATATATATATATATATATATATATATATATATATATATATATATATAGGGTGATTCAAATATGGGGGTAAAAATTTTTTTTATATTTTAATGTGTTCAACCCTTTAAATGGTTCATTTCAGCATAAAAATAACTATCCTAAAATATTTTAGCAAATTTTAATTTTTAAGGGTTGCTACCAGCAATTAAAAATTGACAGAACGACTCAAATTGTCAAATTTTTCCACACCACCCAGGAGGGACAGTACAAGGCGCATTGCTTTTTTTTAATGTGGAAAGCTCGCCCGTAGGTCCTACCATAACCACAAGCATGCATAAAAACTAGCATGATATTTGAGACATTAGCTGTCCTTACTTCATCAATGTTTCTTTTTTCTATCAGGGTAAACAGCCCTGTAGTTTTTCACTACTTGTAGCAAGAATTGTTTTTGATCTTCGTCATGTGTTAGTATTTTATTATATTCATCCATTAATTTTACTCCTGTTTCCGCTATATCATTCACGACTTTCCACTGTTTGATAGATTCTTAGCGGAGTTAAACTCTTCATCATTATGCCATTCTTTAGCATCTTTGAGTAAAAATTTTGAACTAAATTCTGTTATTGTAAAGAATCTTTGAGTATTTCATGTGACAAAATCTTCTAATTTCTTCGTTAGAATAAGTGCAGGATCTAGAAAAGCCCGTTTTGCAGGAAGAGTTTCTTTTGTATTTTGCAAGGCCTTTACCATTTTGTTTTTTGTTTCAGTAGGCACTTCATCATCATAAAAGGCCAACGCAACCAGTTCTTCTGATAGGTACCAGAGGTGACCTAACAGTTTTTTAATAGCAACAAATGCAATTGTGTCATTTATTTGTTTGTAGAATACAAGATTCTGTAATAATTCCAGATCAAGACGAGGAGCGCAAGATGGCACAGGAGCTGTAAACCATGCCTTTACATATAACCGAGTAGCAAATAGACAGATGTCTTTTAGTCCTTTTTGTCTTTTACTGAAATTTTGAACTGAGATTTGAACAAAAAATGTTAATGAATATGTAATTTTGGCCATCCACCTAGCCCGATGAAGTCCCGCTGGATGTTTAAATTTGATTCCACCTTTTGGTTCACCTCCCAAAAAAATAATTTTTAACTGCAATAGTTCTAGGTAATCGTCTCTTGGTTGGAATGTGTCTAGTTGATTTGCTGCAAATATAATTATGTCATCTTTGATGTCATGAATATTTTCATAGATATCTGGATCTGATAATACTGTTTCGTAGTCCTCCTTATTAATGCTTGACCATATTTCTCTGAACTTCTTAAAAAGGACTATATCTGGGCCAGAAGATGGTGATAAAGACTTTGAAACAACAGCTTCCAGCATAATTTCAAATATGTGGTGTCGACATGCCAGCCACAATAAATCGTTGTCGAATTTTTGTTCTAGAAGAATAGGTGCAACATTTCTAGGACCAGTATTGGCTGTCGTTGTATCGAAACACACGCATTTTATTTGTTCGCAGATGCCCCATTCAAGCGATGTCTGATTGTTGGCATTAAAACTAGAGACGCATTTCTGTCACTCAATTTTGCAACATCAAGACTTCCTAATAATTTATCATCAAACAATTTTCTACGTTTGCCTACCTTACTTTTCCATGTTGAAGGTTGTGCAGCACAGAAACCAGATTCATCACTTTTACTCTCCTCTGATTCTGATTCTGATGATGTACTGGTGAATATGACAGCCTCTTCATTCTTCTTTCTTTTGATCTCTTCTTCTGCTTTCCTCTTTTCATAATGTTGCTTTTCTGCTGCTCTTTGCTCTTTTTTAGCAACAGCCTTATCAATGGTACCCATTTTCCATGATGTCTTTTCACGTTGCATTTTCAAGAATTTCTTATCATCTTCTATTTTTATAAGCTGCATAGCATTCTCATGAGCAATGTCAAATAAGTTTTCCAGTTTATCTTTCCATTTTCTTCTTTATTATTTAAATTTTGTGATCTTTTCAATTTGTTTGCTTTGTTTTTCTTAAGCAGCTGCCATTCCTTCAGTATTCCTTGAATTTTATCTCTACATGTACTCTGTTTTGCTGATATTCCTCTTTTTTCCAAACTGCTAGCACATCATCCACAGTAGAGTAGCATGATTCTCTAATGCCTCGCTTTTTAATATTTCTGTAGTGCATGAAGAGGGCCATCATTTCCTTCTCTGATGGTAATACGAATGTTTTAGTACTGCAGAGGGCTGCCCAATTAGCCATACTTCAGTTTCTTTTCTCGTAGAACTTCTCCCAACTGAGCAACTAGGTGTGGTGAGTTAGGCCTAGCTTCCATAATCGATTAATTGGTATCAAAATTACGAGTTCCAAACCACAATTAAAAGCAAGCTAGTATATAAACCATTAATTAAAAATTCTGAAATATAAACAATTAAACATAAAATCATAAGTTGTAAAAACAAACAAATTGAAAAAAAGGGAAACTTTGACGCCTGGTAGCACATAGTAAATTTTATTTAAAATTCACCAAATTTGGCATACACTACTTTTTTGTCATAGGGAACAAAAATAAAGGTTGAACAATTAAAAAAAAAACTTTGATTTTTTTGAATCACCCTAATATATATATAAGATATAAAATTTCCAGACTACTGTTTTTCTCTCTTGAAATCTATTGCGAATGGGAATCATACCATGACATACCTGCTCTTCCGACCATTTTAAAAGAAAAAGTAATTTACATTTTAACAATTAAATTTGAATCCACGAAAGTTTAGTTTATTTAAATACCGAGAGTAACCTAATCTAAGCTAGCCTAATCCCATTTGAATGAAATTCGCCCAATAACCTAGCATAGCCGTATAGAAATTTGAACTGTATTGGAGTGCTGAATGCATAATAATGTCCTAACACAGAGGTACCTACGAGGCTGATTGTTTAAGAAGGAAAGTTAAAAGGTGTAAGAAAATTTAAAGACGAGTGAAAGTTTGAAAGCAAAACAAAGAAGACAAGTTGAAAGGGAAGAATAAAGTTTAAAGATAAAGCGAAAATTTTAAAGTAAGGGGAGGGACTCCGCATCTGACTTAACTTGACCTAACCCCATAAACGTTAAAAGCTGCAGCCGTAATGCATAGATTTTCTGTTTTGCATTTCATTAGCGTATTTAAGAGATTCGCTGTTACTGACACCTGTCTGATGTTCTTTCTTTTTGGATTTCTTTTTATTGATTTATTAAGTTTTCGCGCCATTTTATATATATATATATATATATATATATATATATATAGTATATAGATATATATATATATATATATATATATATATACACAAACTCAGAATGGTTCCCTGAGAACATTATATGTTAAACACAGACCGTGCATGGAACAAGGAACTCTTCTGGGAAAATTAAATCCACTATAGTCCGAATAAGTAATGGTAAATGACAAATATTGTCATTTACCATTACTTATTCGGACTATAGTGGATTTAATTTTCCCAGAAGAGTTCCTTGTTCCATGCACGGTCTGTGTTTAACATATATATATATATGTATATAGATATATATATAGGCAATTGTTCATCGTTTTTCTGTATCCACCCGAAGAGGAAGCCAGTGGGCATCGAAACTGTTGCGGAAATAAACTCTGTCTACTGGAGTGGGTTTTTATTATCATATTTTAACCTTCACGTAGAAAAAGTGAAGTTTTTTCCATTTAAATTAATCGATTTTCTTTTACAGCTATTTGATAGGTTTGGAATGATTTTGGCTCTTTTTTGTCGGCATTCGCCGAATAAGGAGGTAATACTGCTTTATTATCAAAATACAGTGATTATAATTAGAATTTATCCAGGTTATTTAAACTAATTAAGCATTTAACAAATAAAATACATATTACGCAGTTATCATTTGATGCACACCTACAAGGAAAAAATATAAAGTAGTTCAAATTCTTTCATGTATTGAGTAGTGTACCTCTAACAACACATGTAGAATTAGATAACATCATTTCATCAAAGGGTATTATAATAGCATGCCAGCAGACAAGTGAGCAATGCCAGAAGATGAAAATGGGACAGATGGTAACGTTTCCTCAAGGAGTTGGACGAACACCTCCGCTCCTCTTTCACTCTTTCTATCTCTTTGCATTTTATTTTTTAGAAAATTAGTAATATTCGATAGTTTAGCACAAACGGTAGCTCGCTATCGCTCGCGACCATTGTACAACTTGGCCTCTGGCCGGGTAGCAGTATATGAAACAATGTGCAGCTCGTGACTTTCACGGGTGCGTTCTTTTCTGTAGTTTTATCGCGGTGCTGGGCCTTCGGCCCGAGTAATTGTGACCTAGGACAGGGAAGCTTGACAGAGCACATCGTCAGCTCATGGGGTATCAGTTGGTGATGGTTGCAGAATTTCCGATGATCTACTTCGATCATAAGCAGCTTCTCCTGGAATGTGAAGTCTGTATGCAGACGTCCAAAACATTCGTATATCTTTTTTATAGAATTTTTAAATTTACTCTTTAATTGCAAGAATACCGCAGGATAGATTTAAAACAAATATTCTTAAATACGTTTAAGTATATATATATATATATATATATATATATATATATATAATGAATCAGAGCCCCCAGCAATCGGACGGTGTAATGTCGTTGTCTGTGTTTAGCTTTTTTTGTGTTTACATTTTCTGATTTAGCGAAAAATGTAATATTAATAATAATAAAAGTAGGAGTTAAGTAATAAAACAATAATGTAAATGAATTATTTTAGTTGTGTAAAGAGAATCTGGCATGTATTTTTTATACAGTAAGGTTCAAAAAAAGTTTGAACGTAAAATTGAAACGCGCTTCCAGATAATAAAAATATGTAGGTATAATATATATATATGTCGTAGAGAATTCTAGGAAATTCAATGTACATGTTTATTGAAATAGAGAAAAATTGAAATAGAGATATATTTGCATTGTTGTAATAAAAATTTTCTAATTTTGTTTGTTTTAACCGCTCACGAAAGTTAATTAAAAATTTCTGGAGATAAATTCCAGTAAATACGGTTAGTGTTTACTTGATAAGTTTTCTTTTTGAATTGAAATTATCCACGCATGAAGTGTTCATTTATTTTTTAATTGATGTGTTTTACGACATCTTTAGATGCACGGGGGGGCGCAATAGGGTAAAGATAGCCCGAATTTATAGTTTAATGATAAATTGCGTATTATGATGAAAATTTGTATTTGTGTTAAACTTAGTTTATCTTATGAGTAAACAAATAAATTTGATAAACGATATTAATAAGATTCCTAGAGAACTTCAAATTACGACAAATTATGAAAGAGGAAAGAAAATAAAGAAATAATGAATTTAAATAAATTATAATAAAAGGCACATCACGGCAATATATACTAATGTTTGATAATACTATGTTTTGTCTTTTAAAATAATTAGCTCTCTTTAACGAGAAGATTCATCTGCTTTGGTAACGAATTAAAATAAATGGTGGTACCTGACACCTATCCTCATATAAATAAGTGGTGGTATTTAGCAACTCTCCCTAATATAAATTAAAATATATGGCGGTATTTAGCAGCCACATGGCTGAATAATATAAGGAATAATTAAATAAATATTGCTATCTGGCAACTCAGCATTCTAGGCTGATTAATATATGAATTAAATTAATATTTAAGGCTATCTGGCAACTCAGCCAACTGGCTGATTAATATAAGAAATAAATTAAGTGCATGGCGAAAACTGGCAACTCAGCAGGCGATTGGCTGAATAATGTAAGGAATAAATAAATAACACTGGTCAACACTCATTTTATTGCCAATCATATTAGAGTGATTTTGGGGTAACTTTGTGGTGCTGATTCCGAATATGACATCGGTTTTGCTAGATTGGCTCTAATTTATGAGATAATTGGTACCCCATTGAAACACATAAAAATACAACAAATTTAATGTTCAGGCGGAGCCTACTTACAAATCGCATTGAAATTGTCTCAAATCATACAAAAGTAAACACATGAAATACATAATGGCATTTTATTCGGTCTCACCATCTAGAATGTTCCGGTAGTTTCCCATATGCACGCGTTATGGTTACGTTTCCTATTAATTGAGGGTATTCATTTTCAGAAGAACTAGAGCCAAATCGGAAAAACTACTTTCATTTTGGAATTCAGCAACCCCAAAATACCCTAAATTCGTACGAATTTCCTTGGCAACGAAAAAAAAAAGTTTTTTTGTTGACCTGTTAATTATTGCTATCTGGCAACTGGCTGAAGGAATAATTAAACACATGGCGCTATCTGGCAACTCAGCCAACTGGCTGTTTGGCACCCTATAAGAGGCGGCGGTTGGCTGAAGAACTCCATATGAGCTCGGCTTCCAGCTGAGTGAACACCCAACTCTGGGTTCCCACCTCTGGGTCTCTCTCTCTCTCTCTCTCTCTCTCTCTCTCTCTCTCTCTGCCCCTTTGGGGGGTTCAGCTTGGGGAAGAACTCCGCCTCCATGTTGCATCTCCCTTGCAATCCCATTTTGGGGTTGGCAAAAAAGGGGGTGCCTTGGCAGCAAAGGGGTTGGGGAATTTTTTCTTTTTTCTTTATTCTTTTTTTTCTTTTCTGTTTTTTGGTAACAAAGCGGGGTGGGGGTTGGCACTCTTGCAACAAAGGGGATCGGGGTTGGCACTCTTGCAATAAAAGGGGTGTGGTTGGCACTCTTGCAACATTATGCAATATTGCAATGCAATTGCACTCATACATTTTTACACTATACTACTTAATACATTTAGGAATGTGCTTTTACTCATTTACACACTAATATATCTATATGGGATGAATTTCACACTTAAACACATGAAGTTAATAAATGTTACAAACCCACAAAGAAAAAGAAAAATGATTCCAAGGCCTTTCGTGTATTCAGAAGTACATTCTCTGACGACGTGTACTTCTGAATACACGAAACGCCTTCGAATAATTTTTGTTTTTCCTTGTAGGTTTGTATATATATATATATATATATATATATATATATATATATATATATATATACAGTATCAGTGTCATTGGCGCCCACCTCACCAAAGTATTTGAAAGAATAGTTAGAGAGAAAATTTATGATTTCTAGGAGACCCTTGAAAGATTCAACGAAAATCAGCACGGATCTCGATCAGGTAGATCAAGCACACAGTGGAGTAAACGGCAACAAAGCTCAGCAGAAAAAACAGCGATGTAAATGAAGTGGAGGCCTTGCAGAGGGAAACGAACAAAATATACAAATGGTCAAAAGAAAACAACATGACTTTTAAAACCTAGAAATGTCAGCTTTTGAAATATGGCAGAAAAGAGGAACTTAAACAGACTGCATATTATGCTCTAGATCAGGCGTGGGCAACCCTTGGCACGCGTGCCAAACGTGGCACGCCAACGACTTTTTTCCGGCACGCGATTCCCCGGGCTCACCTTAAAAAAAATTAAAATAAATAAATATCCAAATTCTTCGCTAAGTTTTATATTTTAACTTAATGTTTTCTGCTAAAAAATGGTAAAGATTAACTTTTGCATCAAAGATTTGACGATTTTGGCACGCTCACTTAAAAAGGTTGCCCACCCCTGCTCTAGATAGACATCAAATTCAGAGAAGCACAAAAGCAATCGATCGAAGGGTAATAATGACCGATGATGTGACATTCGAAAAACAAAATCAGATAGCGATAAATAAAGCAAAAAGATTCGCGGGACAGGTACTAAGAACGTTCAAAAGAAGGGACAGGATAGTAACGATTCCCCTGCTAAAAACACTGATTATACCAAAACTTGAATACTGCTCAGTTTTGGCGTCCGCATATAAAAAGGAAGAAATTAATAAACTAGAAGAAACTCAGAGACATTTCACAGCAAAGATTGACGGCCGCAAAGAGCTCAACTACTGGGAAAGACTACGTAAACTAAATCTGTACTCTCTGGAAAGAAGAGAGAGATACACCATAATCTACATATGGAAAATGATCGAAAAACTGGTACTAAACCTCAAACTAAACCCAATTGTCATTCAAACAACACCGGAAAATGGGAAAGGCAGGACGTGTAGTGTTCCCAAATTAAAGGTCCGACAAGGGACCTCCTCAACACTGAAGGAAAATAGCTTGGTTGTCAGGGGCCAAGACTTTTCAACCACCTTCCAAAGGACCTCAGAAACATTACAGGGGTCAAAGTTGAAGTCTTGAAGAGAAGACTAGATGCCTGGCTCAAGACGGTACCAGATGAGCCGAGTGTACCTGGCTATGTATGGTGGAGAGCGCAAGAAAGCAACTCGCTTCTCCACCAAGCCAGACCTAGAGCCGGGCCTACCAGCTTGACCTTCGTGTAAAGAGAGACCAACGCACGGAACAGCAACGAGGTGGAAGATATATATATATATACTGTATATATATATATATATATATATATATGTCTCGGTGGTGTAGTGGTTAGCGTCGTTAACTACGTATCCATCGGCCCCGGGTTCGAGACCCAACGGCAGCTGGTGCGCGGCAAAACCCAGCTGTTCATCCTTCCACACAATAAAGAAAGTGGTTGGTAGATTAATGGGTACCCTGGGCTGCTGATGGGGAGTGGTTCGGATTCCACGTTAAACCGTAGGTCTAAGGTGGAGTGAAAAGCTTGGCCTTCGTCAGAATGAACAATTCGGGCGGAAGCTATCCAAAGGTTTTATATATACTGTGTGTGTATATATATATACATATATATATATACACACACTTATCTATGCATTACATCTATTAAATTATAAGCCTTTTTTTAGAAAACAAACTACTTAAAATTATTAAAAAATTACTCTCAGTTAGACAATAAGGAAGAATGTTTGATATTCAATATGAAAATTCTTCATATACCTAATTTATATTAAATAGAAGAGAAACTCTCTCTCTCTCTCTCTCTCTCTCGACTTGGTGAAAACTTAAGGACCGCGCACTAAAATTCATTCAGCAAATGAATGTTTTACTTTCTGAAAGTGTGGGGGAGAGGGAAGTCTTTTCTTCAGTATGCCCCATTCTAAGGGGGGGTCTTCTCCCTGCCCAATAAAAACAGTAGCAGCCACATATAAGAATCATTTTACTGTTGGAGATGCATTTCAGTTGTTGCATACAAACCTATAAGCAGGCTGAAGTCTGACGAATACCCAATATCAAGTTGTAAGTGATTTTACTTCGTATATATTCTGTTAATATCTCTGTTCAAAATATACAGTAGTTTTATTCAATAGTGCTCTGGGTGAAATATATAGACGTTAATTCTTGTGTATCACCATGTATGTAGAAATGTTTTCTGTGAAGTTTTCGTGATTACTGATTTTGTGATTATGTGATTTATTGTGATTGTGCCCAATTTTATCCTTTTATTGTTTTATCTGAAAGGACCGATTCATCCATACACAATTACCTATCCGAATATGCTTCGCCACCTGTATACCTCTGCTGTGATACAGTGTGAGTACTGTTATTTTATCTATATTTCTGGTATATACATATATATTCAGTATATATATAGTGTGTGTGTATATATAAAGTATACATATATATAGTATATATATAATATATATATATATATATATATATGTATACTATAATATATATATATATATTATATATATATAATTATATATATATATATATATATACTATATATATATGTAAAAATGAACAATGAGTAATCAATATTCATTTTTACATGAGAAACCAAACTCGCCTGAGCGAGTTTGGATAAAATCTTTATTTGTTGCTTTCTATTTTTGTTTCAGTGTCACAACCATACGACCTACCATTTCTATGGTTTTAGTCGTATCCATATTTCCATTTTTGATTTGTTAGAGAATTTATTATAATTAATTATGGTTGTCCTGCATCTAACCCTCATCCCTAAATTTTATCAGATTATGCACACACATTGCATATGGCATGATTGGAACCCGTAGTTGTACTTCTTAGTCCTTAATACCCACTCTTTGTCTCTAATTCGTTTCTTTTAAATCCTCCCAATAATGACTTATACTGTACGTATGAAGTAAATAACTATGACGTCAGAAAGTAACTTAATTCCCTTCACATTTTCCCGTCATTAATTTCCCTTCATCATATCTCTAGTATACAATGTATGGAAATTCTTTAACATAATAAAATCTGTACACTCTATACGTCATTATTTATATGTTGTTCATTCATACATCCATGTCCTATCTTGACCATTATCCTATATAAATTTTATTAAATATTCATTTTTACTCGTGTCAGTCTACGAAATGGTGCAAAACTTTATGCATCCGTACCGGTTCGTTCAAAGTCGTGCAAATACGTTCGCATGAATTATTTTTTATTGTTTTTTAAGTGCGTTCACCCCTCGCAAGATATTCATAAATGCTTATGCAAGTAGTCAAATTCCGCTAAACCCAGCAAAAGCGAGCGCTTCTAAGATAAAAACATCCGCTCGCTTTAATTCGAATTTATAGAACATCATTATACGTGTCATGTTGCATACAAATATATACCGTATGTATCCATGTACTTTGTGTTGTACTAATAACTATATATAAATATAAAAACACTAAGAATTGTAAGTGACTAATGTACTTAATGTAATTGATGTACCCTACTTTAATGAAACTGTAATTAATGATAATAATTTATAATGTAATTAATGTACTTTAAGTAACGATAATAATTTAATATAATGTAATTAATGTACTTTAATGACGATAATTAACGATAATAAACGAATGTGAATTGGTTGGTAATTGTAATCATAATTGTAATAGACCGAAGTTGCAATGTGCTCAGTGATGTACTTGGATTGTACTCAATGTACTACGAAATTATGTCGCCCTTTAGAAATGAATACTCGGCGAAAATATGATAATTTTTTAGTATTATTATTTTAATTTTTATTTGGAATCTTTCAAAAATCTGATCATGTGTTTAAAGTTGGAAACTTAAACTTCAAACTGCACTCCCCCAAAATTTAGATTATATATAAAGCATGTAATTGTAAAATTACTTCAACTTCGATTACTTCGATGGACACTCCCTTGTTAGCAGCCTCTCAGCGAGGAGGGTCCAGAGGCCCCTTGCCTCCTTAATTTTTAGATTCCGGCCTGAGCCATGGTTGAAAGAGGTCGAACCTCTACCCCTGTAAATTCAGAGCACTACCTGTACATTTTAGCAGTAAACTACAGTAAAGGAAGTTTTTTATCTCTTCGAGCCGTGCCCTCGTCCGAGAACTCAGTCAGTAAAGTCGATAAGTTATAAAAAGAAAAGTCGATAAGTTTAGTATCAGAAAAAGTATCAGAGTATTATAGAAAGAGAAGAATTAACAACTGTCGACCCCATAGCGAGAGAAAAAAATTAAAATGTTATAGAAGAAACTACTGCAAGTAACAGATCCGTTGTTGCCTCCCAACCAGAACCCCCGTCGATTCGAACCAACCCAGGGCCATAGACGGAGGGGTTAACAAGTCTGGCGACCCTGCCCCTGGATTAAAAAAACTAGCGACCCCTGCCTCAGGATAAGAAACTGACGACCCCTGCATCCAGGATTCTTCCAGTCTTCCAGAACCCCCTGGAAATCGAGACAACCAAGCACATAGAAGAAGTAAGAATTTTAACAAGTGGCCACCCTTTGGCCAGGATAGAAATTACCCTGCATTAGGATAAAAAATTGTGGCGACCATACTACAAAGATAATAAGACCCACCATTTGGCCGGCGTGTCACGACTTCCAGTTCGTCACATCCACCCTTGAACCGGTGTGTAACGACTCCAAGTTATCCACGTCTCGTCTCATCTAGAAGAAGTAGCCAGCAAGACATGTCTTCAGGACACGTCTCTAAGGATTTCGCCGTAGAAATTTTAAGTACAGAGCTTTTTTTTTTAAAAGTGATCTCTAAACATTTGAAAAGTCAGTATTATTAACAGTTAATGAAGAATATTAAGTCAGAATTAACAAGAAACACAGTGAACATTTCAGACACCAGTGATACATTTTTTTTATTGAAACAGTAATTTTCACAGAAGTTGATTTTCACAGAGTTATTGTCACAAAAGTTGATTTTCAGAGTTATTGTCACAGAAGTTAATTTTCACACAGTTATTTTCACAGTTAAATGTCACAGAGTTAAATGTCACAGAGTTAGTCAGTTATTTTCACTATTATAGTTAGTATAGAATAATTTTATTTTATGTACCAAACATAATATTACTGTACCTTCGCGTACATTCGAGTGAAATGTTAACATTTTTTATTTTTGTTTACAATTTTTTTCAAATTATTGACTTACAAATTAAAAGAGTTTATAGAGTTTATAGTTTATAGAGACACTTGATAGCAGTTCGAGTGCAGTCGATTTCAGTCAATTTCAGTTTCTGTCAGTTTTCAGTCATTTTGAAGTTTAAGTCATTTTGAAGTTTAAGTAATTTTGAAGTTTAAGTCATTTTGAAAGTCCAAGTCAGTTTTCAGTCAGTTCAAGTCAGTAGGTTGCATCCAGAGGGACAACCGCCCCAGAGATTTGTAGAAATACTTGATAGCAGTTCAAGTCAGTAGGTTGCATCCAGAGGGACAACCGCCCCAGAGATTTGTAGAAATACTTGATAGCAGTTCAAGTCAGTAAGTCAGTTTAAGTCAGTTCAAGTCAGTCAGTCAGTCAATCAGTCAATCAGTCAGTTTCAAGACAGTTGTAGTCAGTCCCAAAACAGTTGTAGTCAGTCCTAAGTCAGTTGTAGTCAGTTTCAGTCAATTGTAGTCAGTCCCAAGAAAGTTGTAGTCATTTCCAAGTCAGTCAGATTCAAGTCAGTCAGATTCAAGTCAGTCAGTTCCAAGTTAGTCAGTTCCAAGTTAGTCAGTTCCAAGTTAGTCAGTTCCAAGTTAGTCAGTTCCAAATTAATCAGTTTCAAGTTAATCAGTTTCAAGTAGTTTCGAAGTTTCATTCAGTTTCGAAGTCAGTTTCAGTCAGTTTTGAAGTCAGTTTCAGTAAATTTTGAAGTCAGTTTCAGTCAGTTTTGAAGTCAGTTTCAGTCAGTTTTGAAGTCAGTTTCAGTCAGTTTCAGTCAGTTTGTTTTATTTGAAGTCAGTTTGTTTTATTTGACGTCAGTTTTGAAGTTAGTTCCAAGTCTCAGTTTCAAGTCCCAAGTCAGTTTTCAAGTCTCATGTCATTTCAATGCAGTCAATTGAATTCAACTTTTTTTGTTGTTTAAGAGAATTTAGTTTAAGGGAATTTAGTTTAAGAAAACGTAATTTAAGAGAATTTAATTCAACCTTTCTTTTTGTTGTATAAGAGAAAACTAAATTCAACCTGAATTGACCGGTTTGTGTCTTTAGTTCAACCTTCTTTTTTTTTTTTGTAAGAAGGAAATTGACCGATCTGTCTCCTTTTTGCATGCAGTTGTTGCGTATATAAATATATAGGTGAAATTATATATTTTAATGTTGTAACAAAAATAGATTTACAATTGTTTATAATGATTTTGATAATTATTGTAATGTATATGTGATGATAATAGTTGTGTAATAATTAATCGATCATGTCCCAATGACCTCCTTTTTAAATTACTATGCTGAGGAACATGCCGTCCCTCCGTTTTGTTTTACCTCCTTTAATTTTTGTTCTAAGCAGTGTGACAATCAATGTCTTCGTAAAGAGCAAAGTGCTCACGAAAAGACGTATTGTCAATTTCAGACATATCTCCCCGCTTAGCTCCCCCGAATATAGTACTTCAAACTTTGTTTTTTTATTTATTTTATTTTATGTTAACACCCCAACCCCAGTTGAACCCAGTGTCAACCAGAAAAATGGTTCAACCATGGTTAATACTCCTTTGGCACCAGTCAAACCACAGTTTAACCATCCGTTTCCTTTCACCCAGTTGGTCCAGAAACCAACCAGGAGCCTCTTTGGTACTGCGGAACATTCCTCAGTATTAAACGTGATAATTCCAAAGTTGTTTTAATTTTTTTTAGAGTATGTACCCTATAACCTCGTGTTAGTTCATTATAGTTTATTTTCAATTTTTTTAATTTTTTATTTTTTATTCGATTAATATTAAGTAATTGTCGTTAAATTATTATATAACTTTGTTAATTCGTAAACCTCCCGAATCCTTAGACACACACACACACACACACACACACACACACACACATGTATGCACACTATATATACTATATATACACAAACCTTATGCTAAAATCATTGGAGATCATAATAAACTATTTCATTGCGTGTAAGTGCTAACTATGCTATTTAATCTTAATCATTTTTGCTTACTATATATAAATTTTTGCTCATGTATTTATTAAGTTATTTTAATCAAAGCTAATCTGTTCCTTAAAGTATATATATAAAAATATATATACAGATATAATCCTAATCCACCAATGACCACTAATGATCTAGTTCTTCACGGGATGAACCAATTACTCTCATAATCCACATACTCAATACTCATGTTCTACGTACACGTATATATACGTATGCACATTTACGTATAACTTCAACGATAAATCCCTTTTCCCCATTTGGACATATCACCAACCACTACACTCTGTACCTAACACACACAAATACACACTTGACCACAGGTCTATATATCGTTCATTACGTAATTCGATTTTCACCTCCACTAGTCAATAAAATTAGTTTATTAACTGTACAATCATGATAACTAAATATTTGTAAAATTTAATAATATCATTGTTTGTCTAAATTAACGTATTAATCATTTTATTCTGTTTGTATAAAATTAAAGTATTAATCTTTGAGTTTTTATATTTTATAATAACTCTCTAAGCAAGTGTCATGTTGATGAGTTGATTACTCTGCATTGTACTCAAACCCAAAACT
This sequence comes from Bathynomus jamesi, assembly GCA_023014485.1. Lineage (NCBI taxonomy): Eukaryota > Metazoa > Arthropoda > Malacostraca > Isopoda > Cirolanidae > Bathynomus > Bathynomus jamesi. The sequence goes on from JAJOZX010001606.1 coordinate 615,247, forward strand.
CACTTGTTCTGCATATAAATTTGTAATTATAAAAACCATTAGTCATCATCTAGTTTGAATTAGTTGGGAGGTTATGTTATTATATTGTATTAATTGTATTATATTATTGTATTAATATAATTTTAAAGGGGAGAGCACTGTAAAAATGAACAATGAATAATCAATATTCATTTTTACATGCGAAACCAAAATCGCCTGAGCGAGTTTGGATAAAATCTTTATTTGTTGCTTTCTATTTTTGTTTCAGTGTCACAACCATGTGACCTACCATTTCTATGGTTTTAGTGGTATTCATATTTCCATTTTTCATTTGGTAGAGAATTTATTATAATTAATTATGGTTGAGAGGGTGACTTTTATTTGTATTCTAACCGTGTTTAAAGAGCGTGACAGTTTTGCTCCAAATTGTGAAGAGGGTACAAAAATAGTGTTTTATATTGAATAGAGAACTCCGCATATTTTGGGCGGTGACTTAATGTTAAATCGCACTTATTATGCAGTACAAAGCAACGAGGCTGTAAATGTGACGGCGATTACGTGAGAGTTTACAATTTTATTTAAGCGTAGTAGAAGCTAACATTGAAGTTTGTATCCCCATTTTATGCCTGATGTACATACTGTATATATATATATATATATTAAATAGGTCTTGTATTTTCTGGTTTTGTTATATATACGCTTCTTCTCTGCAGGGCGTATTGTTAATTTAGCTCGTCTTTACTGATTTGTGTTATTTTATGGTTGATACAGGAATATATTAATAAATCAGAGCGCTGTAATTGTGTTTTAATTCTCCTCTACACTGTCTGAAAATTTTTTGTTTTATCTCAGTATATATATATATATATATATATATATATATATATTTAGCGTCAGAGATGTATTCGCTTCTAACCAGAAAATAAAAAAGTACATGGAAATATCCCAATGTAAGAATACATACATGTATATGTATATATGAAAATGAAAAAGAAAATGAATAGGTTTATTGGCAGACTATAGTCCATATGACAAATATTATTAATACAATGACAGTTCATATACTAAGGATAGAAATATATACAATTGATTAGAAATAATACTGTAATGTCGAAGTTAAGTGGAGCTACAGACAGACGTTTTCGTACCAAGAAGTCCATAGCTTAGAGCAGGGCTTCTCAAACTTTTTTCACTTGCGACCCCTTTGGATCAGACAAATTTTTTCGCGACCCTTCACTCAATGTCATAAAAGCAATAGGTACTAACACTGTATATTTATGAAAAAAATAATATTTTCAAATGTTTCTGCGACCCCCAATAATATTTACGCGACCCCTAGTTTGAGAAGCGTGGGCTTAGAGGATAAATGGCAGGACTCATGGATAGCTTGGATGATCGGGATGGTTTATTTTTAAATTCTTTGCATTAGACTGTGTTGAGCACGTCTTGTTACCTACGGGAAGCCCGGGACATTGCGGGTAGCAAACATTTGCGAATCTGAGCATCTCGGGGTTAATTTATGTAAGAGTCTAAAAGACCTGTTGTACAACAAATTTAGAGTTCTGCCAGAACCTTTTTCATAATTCACCCAGAGTTGCTGTCCGTATATATTACTGCAGAAAGTACGAAAGAGAGTGTCTTTAGCTTCAGTTGCACAGAATCGAAAGTTCCTTATGGTCATATTCGCTTTAGCACACAGGCTTCGAGATTGTTTTCTTATATCCGAGTCATCACTCAAGGAGCTGGTAATAGTTTGACCAAATACTTAAACTCTTGTACTTCTTCAATTACTTCACCATTCATTTTAAACCTTATATCAGCTGGCTGATTACAGCTTTTAGGATGAAATTGCATAACCTTAGGTTTTGTAACATTAAAAAGAATATCATGTTTCTGCGAATACACTTCGCAGACTTTTAGTAGCCGATCGAGACCTTTAACAGAGGGACTTATTAACACCATATCATCGGCATAAACTAAGTTATTTATCCTTGTGTTATCTATACAACATCCCACTGTTGCCTCATTAAGTGAAGCGATTAATCCGTCGATATACACATTAAACAGCATAGGGGAGAGCAAGGAGCCTTGTGAAAGATTGGTGAAAGATTGGTGGGAATACCAAAATTTCAATAAATTTAATATGTACATAGGAACCTTCCTGTCTTCTAGTTTTGCAAATAAAATATTGTGGTTCACCCTATCATATGCCTTACTTTTATCTAGAAAACAGCTATAAATAGTTGAATTACTGTCAATGTATTTAGATATTGTTTCTTTAAGTACATAGATACACAGGTCCGTTGAGTGGGACCTTTTAAAGCCAAACTGATTGGGAGATGTCCATAGGAAATCATTTAATCGGCGTAACAAGAGTTTTTCTAGTAGTTTCGAGAAGCAAGAAGCGACAGCAATAGGCCTGTAATTATTGCTGGACAGGATGTCTCCGTACTTATTTTTGACCAGGGGCAAGATATATACCCTCATGAACTCTGCAGGGATATAGCTATGAGCAAGCGTGGCTGATAGGAGCAATGATATATGCAGACATACTACGTCATTTGCATATTTTAAGTGCTCATTCGATAAGTCGTCTACCCCTGACGCAGAATCAGTCTTTATCTCTTTAATTAACCTCTTTACTTCAGAAAATGATATTAAAGTATTTTCCCTTGTCCCTCCCACAATCGTTTCGCTGCAATCTATCTTAACCCTCTAACGCCGACTGGGTCGAATACGTACCGTTTCAAATACACGCATTTAGACTTAACCCTACAAAAATGTTCGGCTTTAAAGCGTTAAGATTATCCCTACTCACACTGTTAAGAATGCTAGAATAGTGGTTTTTCCACAGCTTTGCAATTTCATCCTCCCCTGACACCCCATCGATTGTCGGAGGGAGGACATTTTTACACCTGTTTGATTCTTAACAAATTTCCAAAAAATTTTATTATCGTTATTTATGCGAGCTTCACAGGCTTTTGATGCTCGAATATACTCTTCTTCCTGTTTACATCGCCTTATGGCTGCCTTATACTGACCCCAACTTCTACACATATTCAAGTATACTGGTCCTAATCTGGGTCTACCATGAAAGCACCACAAATCATAAGCGTCTTTCGATTCCCTCTTCAGGGGGGCAATAAAATCATTCCACCCAGGAATAATCTTAGTATGATAGTTGTAAGATTTAATCAAGGGGCTTCCTGCTTCTCTTAACAGGGATATTATCTTACTATAATACCTATCTATGAGTTTACAGTGAGAATCATTTGAGCAACGATTACTACAGGCAAGATGCAAAATTTCTAAATTATTAAAGAGTTGACTTGTTCTGTCTTTGTATTCTATTCTATGTTGCATATTAACATTAGACCAATCGACGCGATTATTCTTACCGATTGAGTTCTTGTAAGTCGTGTTGCGCATAAATTGGTAACGTTAATTAATATTTCTAATGGTCTATGTTCAGAAAGAAGGAAATCATGCAGAATATGAACTCCAACAATTCGATCCTTTAGATTATTACTAATGAGACAATGATCAATCCACTTGGTGGTACCTGGTGGTATATATATATATATACACACTAGAGAGCCACTTAGAGCACTGCATACATATATAACGCGGATTTTACTTGGTTTTGGGAACTATCCCTCCCTTTGAGGGACACTAAGTCTGGACGAGTGGCTGTGGATTCTGATTGACAGCCAACTGCCACAAGCCCCCGCAATTTACTTCAAGAAGTCGTGATGATAGGACGTTAGTTATTCAGTATACAGCTCTTCGTGCCCTTCCGAACTCATTCAGCCAACCAAGTGTCAGGTGAGTCAATAGCTACACACAAAAACATACATACGGGGCTCCAGTAAACCTTAGCCCCTCCGCCCATGGCCTAAACCATTAGAGGTACAGTAAAACTAAACATACCTTACAAAAAAGAATTTAATCCTGCATTTAATGAGAAAGAATTAAAACTTGGTGTTCCCGCCGTTGGCTTCCAAGACAGCCTGAATTCGCTTTGGGTAGCTTGCCAAAAGTGACGTGAATAGATCTTGATCGTTACGCAAATTTGCTAAAACAGTTTCAATGTGTTGCGTCATTGTATCCTTCGAAAATCGACTTGCTGCAGGTTCTTGAAACAAGAGACATTCAACCTTGTCCTTTATAACTGATCCACTGTGTTCACAGACGTTCAGGTCAGGAGAATTTCCTGGCCATTCTTCATTTCCAACGAAATCGATCTCATGGTTCCGCAACAACTGTTGTGTGGCTAATGCCTTAAAGCAGGGGGCCTTATCGTGCAGAAGTGTGACCTGGCCGACATCCATAACATTGTTTGGGTTTCTTAGAAAAGGAATGACATGCTGGTATAGAATAATATCACGAAAATACTGTCCATCCCAACTCCGACTATTTGGCTTCAGCACCCACATGAGCTTTGCAGTGAACAAAACAAACACACCAACACAGTCTTGACTTTTTAATAATTCGCGATAATGTTCATTGTCATCGATTTCATCTGGTGTTGTGGCCCACACTCGATCATTTTGGTAGTTAGGCCGACGTGTTACGTAAACAAAAAATTCATCGGAGACAACTAAATGCATGAAATCATCCACATCCCAATCTTCAAGATAATGGGCAAACCACATTCTTTCATCGATGTTAAGTTGAGTTTTTCTTGGCTTTGGAAGTTCATGCCAAGGCTTTAAACCTTGTCTATGACGGTACAGTCGAATGATCTCACCACTAACGATCTTTCCTCTCAACACTTCGATCTCTCTAGAAAGTTTAGCACAGCTGTTTTTCCACATACGCGTACCGCTTTCAATGATGTCCTTTGTTTCCTGAGAGAGTGGCAAATTTGGGCGCCCAGATTTGGTTGTATCCATTTCACATTCATCCAAAGTTTTGTTCCAATTTCTTTTGACGAAGTCCTCACTTCTTCGCAACTTTTTGGCAACCCATGAACGTGTTATAAAGGTGGCTCCAGCATCACGAGCTTCCCGAAATGTTATTGCTCGTATGCGATCTATCACACGTTGCCTCTCCGAATCACCAATTAATTGAGAAGGCATTATATTATCACTTTATCAGCTAGAGTAATTTTAATACCTGCAATAAATAAAGAATTTTATATATTTTTATAATCACTAAAAACTATTTCGATATAAGTAAACATGTAAGCTGCAAATGGGGGGCTAAGGTTTTTTGGAACCCCTTACATACAGGCTCTCTCTCTCTCTCTCTCTCTCTCTCTCTCTCTCTTTCTCTCTCTCTCGAGGCGGAAGACGGTTGTAATTGAAGGGGCTACCTCGGGTTGAGCCTCGGTCACTAGTGGGGTTCCTCAGGGTTCTGTTTTGGGGCCACTGTTGTTTATCATTTACATAAATGATATCGACGCTGGCATCGTCAGTAGGATCGCCAAATTCGCTGATGAAAGCAAGCTTGGGCCAATGTTGGGACGCCCGAAGCAATCGAGCAACTGCGTGCGGACCTATATAGGATAGGAGAGTGTCCGAAAAATGGCAAATGCCGTTAAACTTGGGTAAATGCAAGGTGATGCACATTGGCTACGCCAATCCCAAGTCGGACTACTTCATGTTGGGGAGTAATATCGAGGCCTCTGATTTTGAAAAGGATTTGGGTGTGCTAATTAGCAGCGACCTTAAGTTTACCAATCAGTGCGTAGAGGTGGAAAAGAAAGCCTAGAAGCTGTTGGGTTATATCAGGAGGAAATTTCGATTTCGGAAGAAGGAGACTGTGCTCTCTCTGTACAATTTCCTGGTTCGGCCGCACCTGGAGTATGCTGTGCAGTTCTGGTCGCTCACCCTCAGGAAAGATATTGACAGGCTGGAGCGAGTACAGGCGAGGGTCAAAAAGTTAATCCCTTCCATTAGGCATATGGGCTACAATCGACGCTTACGCACCCTGAATTTGTTTTCGCTGGAAACTCGGAGGCTGCGCGGTCAACTCATCGAGGTTTTCAAGCTCTTCCACGGGATCGACGATGTCGATTTTGGAAGCATGTTTAGTTTAAATGATAAGTCAACTCGCAATAATGGTTGGAAGTTGGATTTCAAACGGTTTAGCACTAGTGTGTGTGGGAATTACTTTAGCTATAAGATCTGTGACACGTGGAACAGGCTACCCGCAGAAGTTGTGAACAGTTCCTCTGTGGGTCAGTTCAAGAAAAGGTTAGACCGAATCTTGCACACTATTTGAGGGTGTAGGAATTTTTCCGTGGGACCCGTTGGCATTGGTACCTCCTCGGTATGGGCCGCAAGGCCTTTTGGGGTACTTCTTCTCCTTGTAACTCTCTCTCTTTTGAATGTGAAGTTTAGTGGCCACCAGCCACACCTCCAGGAGCCAGTTCTTCCTTCTTCTTCTTCTGCTACCCCCTTTGGGTACGGAACTATCCCCAATCCCCCTTTACTCCCATTCGGCATTTTTAATATGAAGTTTAGTGGTCATCACCCACACACCCCTTCCCCCAGACAGCATTTTTGTAGAACCCCAACCACCCTTCCCCCACTCTGCATTTATAGCACCCCTTACCCCTCTCCCCACTCTGCATTTTTATCACCCCTTCCCCCACTCAGGCATTTTTTTTAATCATACTACTATCCTTACCCTATTTTATTCCTTCATCCATCTACATTTATTAAATTGCATTACAACATGAGGTAGCTTAAAGGAATATATAAAAACATCCTTTCGAAGTAATTCATAAAAAAAAAAAAAAATGTCTGCAAATTCTCTCGAATAATGACAACAGACAGAGTGACACTTCCCCACTCTTTAAAGAGCTAAATATTTTAAAACTAAATGATTTATACAAATTCAATGTTATCAAAGTTATTAATAAAAATCAACATGCATCACCCATTCAAAGAGCAATCATCCCCCATGAAACACCATCGTTATAACACCAGATAGCCCAGGGATTTTATACACAAACCAAACTATACAATAGAAACTGCAGGAAATGTCCTGTCTTCCAAAGGAGCAGATGTATGGAATGTATGATAATTCCCGTGCATATCAGGCAGGCTCCATCGCTAAACGTATTTCGCAAAAGTTTACTAATGCTATTTTTACCATAGTAATGAAGTTCCCATTTTATAATCAACTCTTTAAAATACGTTAATTTCATTAAGCACTTTTAATTTCGTAATTTATCCTCTTATCTTTTGATTAAGCATCATTTATTTTATACTAAATACACAATAAATCATTTAATTTAAAATTAAGAAATATTTTGTAAACTTTATATTGTATTTATTATTATTAGTGTTATTATTATTATTATTATTATTATTTGTTATCACTATTACTATCACTTGCCACTTTCAATTTTTTTATGTAATAAATAAACTAAATGCCATTAATTTTGCCTAAAAATCTTTTATGGTTCCAAGGGCATATTCAGATTAGAATACTGTGAATATATTAATGCTATATCAAATATCTAAAAACTGTAAAACTCTCTCACTTATATTCTTTTCTTAATGAAGAATTTTTATTTTGATATATATATATATATATATATATATATATATATAATGTGAAAACTAACGAAAATTGCAAAATGAATACGGACATGGATGTTCTTTTGACTAGACTAATAAAGCACATTGCTACTTTCAGTAGTGATGAACCACGTACAGAAGCTTCGTCAGTACTTTGACCCCCTATTTGCTTAACAATGTTGCTGCGAGCTGCTCGTACCCTGAAATGGGCGTATGGGGTGAATGATGCACTATGTGAAAAGATGTTTAGCTCTTTATACTTCTACTTAAACTAGGAATGAATCGATGAATAAATATATATATATATATATATATATATATATACATACAGTGTCCCGTAAGTCTGGAACCATAGGGAAAAATGATAAAAACGGCAACAAAAACGCCGAAGAGACTGTTGGGGACTGTTTGTGAAATGAGCGAGGATGGTAGCGGCTGTTATCGTCGGTGGATGTCCTCGGAGGTCCACTGCGTGGTTTATCTCCTATGGATCCCGTTTCCCTGAACTTTGCTACAAGTTTGCCGACACAGCTGTGTGTTATCGGCGCGCGGTCCGGATGCAATCTGTTAAATTCCTCAGCGACCTCCTTCTGACTCCGATTTCCTACGAGCAGAATTACCTGGATGCGTTCTTCCTTACTCAAAGACATCATGGGCACTTGCATAAACGGAAAAACATGAATTACTTATTTTACCCTATGTTTCCAGACTTATGGGACACCCTGTATGTATATATATATAATATATTATATATAATATATATATATATTATATATATATAATATGAGAAAGTCAAAAACTCACCCACATAATCTTGATTAAGAAGATAATATTGAAGGTGAGAACAAACAGAACAGGAACTTTGATTATCCAATCGAGAGCGTCTTCCATGTAGAGCGAACATGTCCCTTCCAAGCCTTCATCACTCTCTGCTAAATCGGCCTATAAACGAATGCGAAAGACAAGGATAAATGAAGTGTAAATTTCAATAATAATAAAAATAATAATAACAATAATAATGATAATAATAATGATAATACGTGTGTTTGTGTGTGTGTGTGTGTGCGTAAAAATGAACAATGAATAATTCCTATATTCTTATATTCATTCGTATAATTCTTATATAATTCGTATATTTATAAAAATCCTTATTTATATAATCCTTATGTTCATTATATTCATATAATACTTATATTTGTATACATTTATATTCATATATTCATTTTTACATGGAGACCAAAATCACGTAACGCTGACACGAATTTCGATAAATTTTGTATTTGCTTTCTATTTTATAATTGGTGAATTATTTATTTTTAAACTACTTAATCATTTGTTTAGATTTAGCTTAATAGTGTAATCTTGTTCATTCCCTGTATACATTCTCTCTTCGTTGTAAAAGATGAAGTCATGTCCTGCTTAATGTTTAATTTTGAATCTTAAGCATTTAATTTTTGCTCATGTGCATGTTTGTTTGTAATTCGTGATGGAAGGCATATTTCAATTTCCATTTTTAGTTAACTCGGCAGATCATGATAACATCAGATCTGTCAATATGCGGTTTAAAATAAGAATATGGCTTCCTCCTGCTTAGCAGTCTAGACCTTGCTCCAGCTAAAATAGCAGTCTAGACGTTGCTACAGCTAAAATATTTGTTTTGTCTTTAAATAATTTGCAAAGTAAATCAGCCTATTGAGAATAAAAAAAACCAGATCAGCATTAAATAATAATGATGTCAGTAAAAATTTCAGTATGTAAACCCATAAAATTTCTCCAGTGTTCATTCTGACTTGGCTGATCTAACTTAAAGGCTGAGCATTACTTGTAACATTTTAGCAGTAAAACTACAGAAAAAAAAAATCTTTGTCTTCTCCTTCGAGCCTTGCTCTCTTCAGAGAACTTAGTCTTAAATAGAGAAAAATAATTTCCCGATACGTTACAAGAAGAATCGGGGAACCTTCTGAGAATTTGGTAAGCTCCACAGAATCCTCCGATCCACTACAAGAAGTCAGAGAGTAGTATAGAAGAAAACTACTGCGATTCCCTATACGGTACCAGCTACTCCAGAGTAACAAATCCGTTGCTGCCACCTAACCAGAAGCCTTGTCAACGTCGAATCGACCAAGGCCATAGACGGAGGGGGTTAACATATATATATATATATATATAATATTAACGTGTTTCCTCGGTATTTACGGATAAAAAAAAGTATTGTATTTTAGGGGGCCAATCTATCATTTGGTGACACTGTGGCAGAAATCTAATTTTTTTTAGAGATTTGATAACATTTAGGACTTGCGCAAAGCCTATGATGTTTAAAGACAGGTATGCAAACCCCTATATTCCGGCGAAAAACGTTGAAAAACTGTTTTTCATCATTGTTTTTTATGTAAAATTTACTAATTTTTTTAAGGTCTCAACTTATATTTAAAAAATATAAATAGTTTAAAAATGGGTTTCTGCTCATAAAATTGGCTCCGTATACTGGTATATTTGTATAACATTATGTAATCTAAAGTGGAAGAAAACAAAACTATGAAAAATGCTGATTACTAATATTCTAACGAGAAATGGCAATTACTGTACAAGGAATTGTCGCCTGAAGTAAGGAATGAGGAGCATTCATTGCCAGTATAAACAAAGCTTTGAATTTCCTTTGACCTATGCATAGGCGTATCCAAGGGGTTTTTTGGTTGCCCAGAAACCCCCTCCTCCTAATCAAGGGATAAATCAAATAATAAATTAAAAAAATATATTTTATACAGATCAGTCTTCCCGTTATATGTCACCAGTGTTAGTCACTAGTGTAGGTGCTTACTGTACAGATGCAGATTAGTTGTTGCGAATTAATTTTGATTCATATTTAACTTCCTACAATTCTGGATACATCCCTGCTATGCACGATGCAACCTTTGGTAGTAAAGTTTTGTCTGATACTGTACAGTATAACGTGATTTTTATCTTTTTTCAAGCTTTTTCAGGTTTGCTTGAGCTTAATTTAATTAATTAATGTGTTTAACAAGAAAACTTAGTAAGTGAATAACTTGCTATGGAAAAAGGAGGGCTTGCAAGTCCTGGGCTTATTCTTCCATCACCGAGAGAGTTTGTCTTCTCCTCGTGTGGGAAAGGTCCGTATTCCAACCAAGTCTGCCAACACTTGCTGGAACACGTAATTGAGCTCCATGCAGAGTGGCAGGGGCTGAAAAAATGCATCGCCTGCAAGAACGTGACAACCCCAAAAATCAGGAAGCTTTTGAAAACCGCTTGGATGATCTATTTGAAGCAGTTCATCAGAATATCATGACTCTTACCTCCATCCAGGAAAATAGAAGATTCTTAGTCACTCAACGAGAGAAAGATAGACGGATGACCCTGTCTGGTATCAACAAGAAACTCTCCAAGTAGAAGGAGCGGGCGCGGAAGAGACAATCTGACAATATTAATCGCGCGGGAGAGGCATGCCAAGGGAATGAAAGCACAAACAGATGTCGTCCAGCTGCAATCTTCTTCTGGCAGCCTCAGCACAACCTGTGTTTCGTCATATTCGGAAGATAATGTTTCTGCTTAACCTCCAAAAAGGTCAAGGCTTCGCGAAACTGTGCCTGTTCTCACCAATTAAGACCGCATTTTCTCCCTAATCATCCACTGCGATAGGGAAATGATGGAAGACCTCACAGGCCGGGGAAAGATTGATCGTCTCCCTATCGCTGTACCTGGACAAAACGTTTAGCTTCTGGCAATCCCAAGGTTTCAGTCGGGCATAGAAAAGGTGACGGCTGATGCTGTCCTGATCATGGTGGAAGAGTGGGAGCTAAGGGAACGCATTAAGGGCCTCGGCTTTGATACAACGACTGTCAACACGGGAGCCCGGTGAAGTGTCTGCAGTAGACTGGAGATGTTGATGAACTGAGAACTCCTCCACTTGCCCTCCCAGCACCAGTGTTAGAGATTGTGTTGGAGAAAGCCTTTAATCTTAGCGATGTCACAAAGTCACCAAAGATTGAGCTGTTCATCAAATTCCGGAATTACTGGCCTAAAACAAAGCAGGACGACTACTCAACAACCGGGGATGATGCGGAGATAGCACATATCGCCGGATGAAAAGATGAAGTTATAGCTTTTGCTTTTCAAGCACTGACAGATAATCACCCCGACACGACTGCAAGGAGCTCTTTTTGCTGACCGACATCTTTTTGGGCGAATCCCCTCCAGGCGGAATAAGTTTCCACTATCCCGGCGCCTTCCATCGTGCCAGATGGATGTCCGGCGCCATCTACAGTCTCAAGAGTGGTTATTCCCTAACTAGTTCTCTCTCCCACAGCGGCCGTCGTCACCTCAAGGTCCTAGTTACGGCAAGATGGTGTGGAGTCACCTGGGAGACTTCATTGGCTTTGTCACTGAAGAGTACGTCACTGCATGGTTTACCTGTACAGTGGCCACTTCAGCACCAAGAGGAGAGCTCAGTTTCCTCAAACGGATTCATACCTATTGCCACCAGGGGATCTCAAAGGCCTCTATCACCACTTTATTACATTTGCAGTACCTCAGTGAGATTTTTATTGGCTTGGCCTTCACTGATCCTGTGGTGTCATCTGAAGAAAAAAGGGACATGGTCACGTCTATGAAGGAGAACATTGATGCAGAGGATCCCCTCAAGAGTGTCACTGTCCACAATCTAGGGCCAAAACAATTACATGATTTTGTCACCACAAAGACAATTTTTTAAATCATGGAGACTAACTAGTTTCCTGGAGAAGGACCCAAGTGAGTTGGAGGATAATGCTCCCTATCGTAAGGGCTAGGCTATTGTAGGCTCCCTTCGCGTGGTCATCGACTTGGCTGAGAGAGGAGTCGAACTTATCCAAGATTTCAATTCATCACCTACGCGATGAAAAGCAAAAGTAGTATTTTCTGCAAGTCATTGAAGGGTTCCGTAATTCGGGGTATCAGGAGGAGACCACGAAGAAGGTGGCGACGAAGGTGAACAGATGGTGGTGGTGGTGGTGGTGGTAGTGTGCCAACGTTGCCGAGAACTAAGTGTTAAGTACTAAGTGTCAAGAAATAAGTGTTAGTAATAAGTGTCACTTTCACTTATACTTTTATCATCATATTACCTTCACTACAAGAGGTCTCACTGAGTACCAAGACAGGCTAGGCCTACGTAAACTTTATAAAAACATAAGCCACCGATGAAACAAAAACACGATAACGTTTATACTTTACCCTTAAGTTCACAGATTAAAAAAAATACATTAAGTTACGTTATATAAAAACAAACATGGACAAGGGACTAAACTAAAATACATCTTTCCTTAGGGAAACTAAATTTAATAAATTTAAATACTTATTTAAGGCCCCTTTGCCCACTGTCTACTTTAAGAACTAAAATTGTCTAAATTTGAATGCAAATGATTCTGAGTGACTAGCTGCGAATGTCGAAATCGAATTCTCTCTTTCTATCGAATAGTTCTTGCTCCTTCTGCATTGCGTCCTCCTGTATTTGCCTGGAGACAATTTCTCTCAAGTTGTCATGTTGCAATCAATCAGATTTTCTTTATTCACTTCATTACCAGTACCTATAACTTGGAAAAACGTCTTAAGTTCTCTGTTCTAAAATTTATAATTAAATGTATTTGTTTTACACATTGTTTATTTACCTAAATGGTAAATGCAACTATTATTTTATTAATAAATATTTACAATTATAATTATTATGTTTACTATTAATAATTTAGCCAATATATTGCCTGTTCGCTGTATTCTGGATTAAAGGTGCGCTATTGGTCGAAATAATGATGCCCTATAAAGAAACGTGACGTCAGTCAGAATAAACGAGCATGAGTGGCCACAATAGAATTACATAATGTAAGATGGCACTGTGTATGCCCATAATATTATCGAGTGTTGCGTACTGAACAACGGCGCAGTCACGTGACGACCCTTGAGCAAAGGTGAGGCCACCGTAATCCTACGCGAAGTGTGCAGATGAAGACGGGACGCGTGACGTTACGAATCAATATAGCCAAAGTTTTCTAAAAGTTTTAACAAAGTTTACCCAATGTTACAATTTATTACTAATTCATAAAAATTATCATTTTTACACTGCCAGCACCATCGACGTCCATCAGAAGACCTTTCCAAAGCCCACAAAGAAGAGAGCGGTGAAACAACAGCACACTGGGCGACAGTGAGAGTTTTGACAAGCATGATACCCTCCCACGGCAGAAAGGGGATAATGATGATTGGGGTGAGGTGGATCCAGAGCTTGTTGCAAAACCAGTAGGGGTGAATATAAGGGTGTACAGATATGTGCAAGTTCTAAATATTATCGAATCTCAAAAAATATTTACACAATATTTTCCCCGAGAAATGTCAACAAATGGCGGGTTGGTAGTTAAAAGATTCGAACCTTCATTTTTTGAATCACGGTAATTTATATATAGTATATAACCTTGGTTAACCTTGGTTTTGCTTCCGCCCGAATTGTTCATTTTGACGAAGGTCAAGCTTTTCACTCCACCTTAGACCTACAGTTTAACGTGGAATCCGAACCACGCCCAACCAGCAGCCCAGCGTCTTAACCACTAGGCATCCATGGTATCCATTTATCTACCAAACAATTTCTTTATTGTGTGGAAGAATGAACAGCTGGGTTTTGCTGCACGCCGCCTGCCGTCACCGGGTCTGGATCCCGGGGCCGATGGATTCGTAGTCATAGTCAGCGACGCTAACCAATATATATATATATACAGCAGACAACGGTTATAGTAAACTCGTCGGTTCCCGGCATTGTGTTTGCTATATCCACACGTTTACTGTATCCGTAGATAGCTGTTCAGTTGTGCTTGTAACCTGGGAAAGGGTAGTAAGAAGTTGGAGACATCAAAAACAGTTTATTGTAAGGATCACGTAACAATACAAACAACAAATACAATGAGTACAGTATACAACAAACATAAACATTTGAAACAACAGCAATGCACTTAACACAAATCGGTTAAACAAGCAAGAGTGCTGTCAGATGCTGTACATACAGTATGTACATTGTACATATGTACATATAACCACGGCACATTAATTGTTTTTGTATGAAAAAGTATTTGAGCGCAGTTTGTTTGCGATTTGCAGCTAACTTCACTTCTTGTCCATGAAAGACTGGGCCTCTTGAATGCGAGGATTGTCTAATCCTTCGACTGCTGAAAATCGACGAAGAACCTCGAGTGCTTGCAACATTACTTTTTTGGAGGGGGCATCCAATTTGTCGTCGCTATCGTTCTCCACGTCGATTCGAGTCACATTGGTGGTCTTGGGCGACATTGTCTTAGCAACAAGCTCCTCATCAGCAAGCTCTCCGTGTGTAGCAATATTTTTGTCGATATTGACGAGGTTGTTAAATTCCTCCATGGTGACCTCTTCGGGAATTACAACGCCACCAAGAGGATCCAAAGCTTCTTCATCCACCACTTCCTCTTCAACCGAACCGCGTTCAAAGCCACCCTTGCGAAAGCAATTCTTGCTCGTTGACTCCTTCACCATCTTCCAAGCCTCAGCAATGTTCATAATCGTATCAAGGATAGATCTTCCTCTTCAAGGCTTCAATGGAAGCTGAGGGATCAGCCGGTGAGTGATGGCGTGATCAAGGAATGACAAACGAACGAGCCACCACAGCATTGTTCATGTTCACTATATCCATAGTCTGGTTTACTGTAAGTGGAGGTTTTTATTATCTCCAGAAATGTTCCCTGTGGTTCGTTTACTATACCCGTTTGTTTACTATAAACGTGTTTACTAAAACCGTTGTCTAATATATATATATATATATATATATATATATATATATATATATATATATGTATATATCAGCAAACAACCACAGGGAAAAGGAAACACAAAGTCCGAGCGCTTTCGTGATATATTCACATTATCAAGGAGGAACAGAAAATATTTTCTGTTCCTCCTTGATAATGTGAATATATCACGAAAGCGCTCGGACTTTGTGTTTCCTTTTCCCTGTGGTTGTTTGCTGATTAATAAGGTCACGTGTTATTTTGTGATTTTAGTGCATATATATATATATTATATATATATATATATATATATATATATATATATATATATATATATATATATTAGGGTGCATCAAACGCCCTTAGGTTCTTGGATTTTAATGTCTATTCTCTCAAATGTTACACTTGTTGCTAGAAATGTGTATGCCAAAAATTAATTAAATCGGAGGTGGTCCTGGGTGGCCACCGGTCACTTTTATATTTTCGCGGCAATTTTCGGGGGCCGCGCTATGTAAAAATATCTATTTTTTTTATTTACCAACCAGTTGACTACTTACATTGTTTCTTTTAATATAGAGTTGCTAAGGGGTGATTTACATAACATTTGAGAGAATAGACATTAAAATCAAGAACCTAAGGGCGTTTGATGCACCCTAAAGGGGTGATTTACATAAAACATGTACCATAAACGAAACTTCACTTATAGTCTAATAATATCCTTTATTATCTTTCAGAAACAATGGAAGCTGTAACAATGGAAGCTAAGAAGACCAGATTAGCAAGTGCCATTTTTGGTCTTGGCAATGCTCTTACAGAAGGAGATGGTACATTGACAGGAGTCCGCCTCCCAACTTGCCGGCAGGTTCTTCGATGCGTGATGTGGCACATCCAGAAAGAAATATGTGAAGGCAAACAAATACAGCCACTCAAATGGAAATCTGCCAGCATAGTCCTTATCCAGCTGAAACATTCTACACTAAAGCAAATATTCCTATGCTTTCAGACCATCAATGCTGCAAACTAATACTTGACCTTCTTAATGACAATAACAAATTGCGTCAAATACCTGTTTCTCGCAGAGAATCTCCAAACACTTTGGCTAAGTTGCAATCCATGAATGAACGTCTTGATAAGACCTTTGGTGTATGGACAAAAGATGCAATGACAAACATTAAGAATGAGGAAGATAGAGCATTTTTAGAGTCAATGAAATCTGACAGAGTAGCCTCATTTGGTAGTGTTGACAAGAAGAAAGCTGATAAAGATCGTAGAAAAGAAAAACGCATCTTAGCGGAAGCTTCAAGACGAGAACGTCATGAATCATTCAGTGTACAAGAGATGAAAAGTTCTGTATGCTCTGATGATAGTGCCTCTGCAGATAGCTTGGAAGAAACTGAAGAAGAGGTGATTCCAGAGCTTCAAAGGAAGCGTAGTCACCACAGATCAACATATGCAGGTACGTCTGCCTTTATTCCTCATGATATTCTGAAAAGGCCTTCAGTCGTGTCTGTTGCTACTCGACTAAACATAACTCCTGTTCAACAGGCTGTGCTCACCGAAGCTGTAATTCAAGAGGCAGGAGGTGATCCACGTCGTGTGGCCAAGTCGTATTCAACTGCTGATAAGGCTCGACGATCAATAACAAGTGCTATCGCCAAAGATATTCGAGAAAATTGGATCGCCCCAACAGCTGCAACACTTCACTGGGATGGCAAGCAGATGCATACACTCACAAACAAGAATGGCAAGGAAGAAAGATTGCCAGTGTTGGTTGGGAATGCCACTGATGTAAAGCTACTGGGAGTGGCTAGATATCCTCGTGGAAGTGATATGTCATCAGGTGACATCATTGCCGAGCACACTTACACGTTTCTACATTCATGGAAGTGCAAACAGTCAGTTGTCAACTTATGTTTTGACACAACAGCATCAAACACTGGACACGTTACAGCTGCCTGTGTTACCATTCAATCAAAACTGGACCGTGCTCTTCTGTGGTGTGCATGTCGCCATCATGTTGGAGAGGTAATCCTGGATCATGTGTTTGACGCTCTCAAAATTGAGACATCAAAGTCTCCAGAAGCATCTTTGTTCCAAAGATTCCAGAAGAATTGGGAACGCATATCGCATGCAAAGGATGAAAGTTTAACCAAAATTGACATTTCAATGTACAATGACGATGCACAACAACTGCTTTTATCCTGCAAAAACAAGGTTTTAAGCACAATCCGCACAAGCGCTTCATACTGTAGGGAAGACTACAAGGAAATGGCACAACTCTGCCAGGTAGTCCTCGATGATGATGTCACAAAACAAGGAACACTCCACAGACCTGGGGCCATGCATAAAGCAAGGTGGATGTCAAAGATTCTTTATTCCATCAAAATATGCCTACTTGAAGAGCAAATTTCTGTACTACCTCGAGGAACTGTAACAACACAACATCAACAGGAAAAACTGAAGGAGTTTGTTGTTTTTGTTGTTTATATTTATTGTGATTGGTGGCTCATATGTCAGTCTGCTTCAAATGCCCCATGGTTTGATTTGTGCTTATACAAGACTCTGCTCAACTATAAAGCTGTCAACTCAATCATTTCAGTCAGCGCTGTGAAAGCCTTTGATAGACATTTGTGGTATTTAACCCCAGAACTGGTTGTTTTGGCACTGTTCAGCAATGCAGTACCTCAAAAGGAGCGTCGTGCCCTTGCAGATGTGTTACTGGCCATACAACCAGATGAAATGCCAAGCACTCCAAAACACCGCTACGGTTCTGGATATGGCAAACGGTCATTTCCAAAAATTACAGAAGCGACAACCCTGGCTGATCTTGTGAACGAGGACTCGTGGTTTACAGTGAACCTTCTTCACCTGGATATGACCTTCCTAACAGAGGATGTTGACAATTGGCAGAACAATGACCACTTCAAGGCAGCCAAGTCCATTGTGGATGGGTTAAATGTTGTGAATGACCCTGCGGAGAGAGCAGTAAAGCTCACAACTGATTTTGTCTCAGCTGCAAGAGGAGACCACTTCCAAAATCTTCTTCAAGTGGTTGAATGTGACCGCAAAGCGAGGCCAAATTTGCGGAAACGAGCAAAGTTGGAGTAGTGACATTGGCGTTGTGTTTTATACATTTTCAACTTTCAATCAATGTAAGTATAGTAATACCGAATATTTGTATATTAGTATTATAAGTAATACCGAATATTTGCCGAATATTCGGTGCATCACTACTAAATATATAAAAGTGGCCGGTGGCCACCCAGGACCACCTCCGATTTGATTTATGTTTTGCATACATACTTCTACCAACAAGTGTAATATTTGAGGGAATAGACATTAAAATCCAACAACTGTTTGAAAATCATGGGGCGTTTAATGCACCCTAATATATATATATATATGACAAACCTTTTGAAAATCTGGTAACATTATCTTACCAAAACAGGAAAATAGTTTACGCATGTATAATCGCACACAAAAACCTTAGTGTGCTCAGTTGTGAAAAGGAGGCCCCCACGAAAGTAAATAAACCACATAGGTATCGTCAGAGATTTGTTGAACAAAGGTGCTTTGCTTCATATTTCATTCTATATAAGGTACTGTTTCTAGTATGAACGTAGTGATATTATTTTAATATGATTGAGCCCCTTTGAAATTAGTTTCCTTTGCATTTCAGGCATCATTTTGGTGCAGATAACGTAAAGAGCACAGGGTATCATGCTTAGATTGAAGAAGCTCTCGAATGATCTACGGAGGGTCATTGTCAATGCTTATACATCTGGGGAGGGGTACGAGAAGATATCAGCGAAATATGGAATCCATGTGTCAACTGTTCGTCAAATTAATTACAAATGGAAATGAAGGGCCACAAAGACGACAACTTTGCACAGGAGTGGAGAAATGGACGACCACCGAAGATCTCACCCAAGATAATTAGGAGGCTCGTCAACAGTTAATAGTGAGCATAAAGACATACTTTGGACGGGTAAGAAAACGTACCTTTTCCTAGGTGATAGGAGAAAAGGTACGTTTCGTATTGTGGAGCGATGAACACGTGTGTTGTTTCTTGCCAAAGATCCTTGAAGGGCTTTAGATGTCACTCTCGGATTACTGCAAGCCTCACGAACGAGCCTCCTAATCAGAACATATTCTCAGGCCACAGCCATACAAATCGATAGCAATGGATAGGGTTCACTTACTTTTTCGCAAAATTGTAAACCTCACGCTGTTATAATGAGACTTTAGATCAAAAGTGAAGCACATTTACAAATACAGTTAAAATCTTCCTCATAATCACAGTGAGTCAAATTTCATTCTTAAAAAAAACAAAAAGAATGTCACCCACGTGACAGATAGTTTCGAAAAAAAACGAGTAGGTAGGCATGTATTATGTGTCTTTGTTGTAAGGAGATTTTATAAATATTGAAAAGAGTAGGCGAAATGTCATATATACCAACACCCACACCCACACACACATCCACACCCATATATGTGTGTGTGTGGTGTGTGGTGGTGTGTGTGTGTGTGTATGTGTGTGTGGTGTTTTTCCTCTCACACCTCTCACACGAGAACACTTTTGAAGTGAACATCTTCAACTTCAAGAACTCGTGTCAAAACATGTTTTGTAATCTTCGACTGCTGCAAGCAACCTTTCTTCATCAACAATTTCTTTAACACTTCTTGACAATTCTTGGAATTACAGATTGCCATATCGAACATACTTTCGTGTGAGAAAAACACCAAAACGTGGAGATTATTTTAGTAAAAGACAAACACACACACACACATTATATATATATATATATATTATATATATATATATATATATGAAAAATTCGCTCCCACCACTATTCAAACCCACTACCTCTTGAATAAAACAGTGAGGGCGTTAGCTACTACACTACGACGGGATGAAAGTTAACACAACCTACTATACATTTAAATAACCTTTCAGATGTTCCGCGTGATGATTCCTCATTTCACGGAGGTCAGGCTTGTTGCACCTCCTCTTGAGTTGGCCTGGTGAAGTAGAGTTGGTTTCTTGCGGTCTCCACTTCACATAGCCAGGTACTCCCGGCTCATCTGGAATTGTTCTGAGCCAGGCGTCTAGTCTTCTTTTGAAGATATCCACCGCTACACCACTCGTGTTCCTTAGTTCCTTGGGTAGCTGGTTGAACAATCTTGGTCCTCTCATAACAAAAATATTTTCCTTCAGGGTTGAGGATGTTCCCGATCTAGCCTTTAATTTGGGAATAACACATTTTCCTTTCTTACTTTCCGTTGTTGTTTGAGTGGTTACAGGGTTCAAAGTAAGATAAGGGACTAGTTCTTCCATTATTTTCCAAGTGTAAATAATGGTGTACCTTTCTCTTCTTCTTCCCACTGAATATAAATTTAATTTACGCAACTTTTCCCAGTAACTTAGTTCTTTACATTCATTGATCTTGGCTGTAAAACTTCTCTGAATCCCTTCCAGTTGACTGAGGGGCGAATTTTTCATTATGAAAAATCGTGAGCGGATTCATGCGTGATATTATATATATATATATATATATATATATATATATATATATAAGGTGGCGAAAAAGTCGCGCATCATAGGAATTTTCAGTGTTGATTATAATATATTATTTTTTCTCTTTTATGTAGGAGATGGCTGCGAAATTAACAATAGATGAGAGGGCGAGTTTGGTTTTAATGCATGGAATACCAGGTACAACAAATCGATGAATCGGTACAGAATTTAAATTCTGTACCGATTCATCGATTTGTACAGAATCGGTATGGAATTTAAATTCTGTACTGATTCATCGATTTGTTGTACCTGGTATTCTATACATTAAAAACAAGCTCACCCTCTCGTCTATTGTTAATTTCGCAGCCATCCCCTACCTAAAAGAAAAAATTATATATTATAATCAACACTGAAAATTCCTATGATGCGCGACTTTTGCGCCACCCTCTATATATATATATATATATATATATATATATATATATATATATATATATATATATATATATATATATATATATATATATATACATACAAGCATAACGTCAACTGTGCTAATGCGTGTTCATCAACAGTGGGGAACACGTATTGAAATGTGTTTTCAAAACAATGGCAACCATGTAGAGCATATTATATAAATAAAATGGTTGTCCATAAAAAAATGTTTATTTTTCCTATGTATGGAAACTTACGGCCCACCCTGTATATATATATATATATATATATATATATATATATATATATAATATATATATATATATATATATATATATATATAGTGTAAAAAAAGTCCGTTCTCATAGAGAATTAAGATATAACAGAATTGATCGTGATGAGTTTGTATGTGTTATGTGGCACTTGACCCCACTTGATTTCTTCTTGTAGGGCCACTTAAAGTACGTTGTTTATGAGTCAAGACCTCGAGCAATCCAGCAGTTAAAAGAAAAAAATTACAGATCAGTGTAACAAAATTACTGTGGAAATACTTCAAAACGTAACCGACAGCTTATAAAAAAAGAGTAGAACTGTGTCAACGGCTACATGGAATACAATTTGAATATGTACTGGATTAATTAGTAAGTTGATTGTATTGTTTGTAACGTATAGTTAAAACTATTTTCTCGTTCAATTCTGTTATACAGGGTGTCCGAGAATTATCTGTACAATTTTTGGCTGTTATTAAAAGTCAACCATGAAGTGTAGAAATTCCAGTTTGTCTCATTTTACAGAGAATCTCATTAGGTTTTTTCTGATACCACGTTTTGACAAGTTTTTTAGAAATGTACGCGGGTGACAGATATTGATGATTTAAAAGCAAGAATCACAGCTGCTATTCAGCGAATTGATGTGGATATGCTGCAGCGTACATGGCAACATTTGGAGTATCGATTGGATGTTTTGCGAATCACTAATGGTGCACATATCGAATGTTTGTAACAACGTTACTTTAATAAAAGAAACTTTTGAAAATACAGATTCTAAATAATCTTGTTTAGAATTTTACGTGTGTTATCAAGAATTTTATTAAAAGATGAAATTGTACAGATAATGTTCGGACACACTGGAATTTCTAAAAAACTTGTCAAAATTTGGTATCAGAAAAACCTTAATGAGATTCTCTGTAAAATGGGACAACACTGGAATTTCTACACTTATGGTTGACTTTTAATAACAGCCAAATATTGTACAGATAATTCTCGGACACCCTGTATCTTATTTCCCTATGAGCGGACTTTTATTACACCCTGTCTGTATATATATATATATATATATATATATATATATATATATATATATATGTGGATGAAGAGGAAAACCCAAATATTTTTGTTTCGAAAGTATAACAGACAAACATTTCGGAAATGATTTTCCATCTTCAGTACTACAGAAGTATAAAAACATTAAAATGATAAAAGAATATAAAAAATTAGGGAAAAAACAGAATGTAGTCGGAGGAAATTAAAAATAATAAAGCCTTATTTTGGAAATCCCTAATTATATATTTCTAGTTGTGAATATTAACAAATAAAGACACAGTTCAATAAACCTTGATCATTTAACAGAAAAAAATTAAAAAGATTCAAAAAATGCTATCCTGAGATGGTCAGGTCAAACGCAGAATTGTAATCATTGAGTGGTGGTTTATCTTCTCCGAATGTGCAAAGATTCGAAAATGTGGAGGTCGGTAAGTAGGTTATTGTTGGTGCTGTTTATGATTTAGAAAGAGTAGGACTCATTTGGGTGATCTACAGCAAGGCAATGGTCGTCTATTATAGTGGATTTTGAATGGTTTATTTAAAGGGAGCGTTGTGGGACTAGAAACGTTTCTCTCTTATACCTTCTAAACAAGAATGATAAGAATGAGATATATTTGGATTTTCTTGTTCATCCTTAAACTGAGCTTTCCTACGAACAAACCTTTAAATGAAGTTTATATATACACACCTTTGGTTAGCTTCCGCCCGAATTGTTCATTCTGACGAAGGTCAAGCTTTTCACTCCACCTTAGACTTACAGTTTAACGTGGAATCCGAACCACACCCCACCAGTAGCCCAGCGTTTTAACCACTAGGCTACCTAGGCTACCCATTTATCTACCAACCACTTTCTTTATTGTGTGGAAGGATGAACAGCTGGGTTTTGCTGCGCGCCGCCTGCTGTCACCGGCGATGGATTCGTAGTCAGCAACGCTAAACACTACAGCACCGAGGCGCATACTACACTATCGAGGTGCATATATCAGGTCATCCCATAAGTAATGTCGTTTTTTAGATCGGAATTTGAAGGACAAAAAACTCAACTGAAACTTTTTAATCTAGTATATATATTTTCCATCGGAATCACCTGGTGTGCAGGTCATCTAAAGAAGTATACTGTTTCTCGTCAAGATAGTTTTGCAGACTCCTGAAGAGATGATAATCTGAAGGCGCAAGGTCTGGAGAATATGGAGGATGTGGAAGTTTTTCCCACCCAAGCTCCTCAATTTTTGCAGAAGTGATCCGAGCGGTATGAGGACGTGCGTTGTCGTGGTGGAACACGATTCCTTTCCGATTAACCAAAGAAGGTCTCTTTTCTTTTAGTGTAGTGTTCAATCGATCCAGTTGTTGACAGTAGACTTGAGCGGTGATTGTTTGGTTGTGTGGTAAGGTTTCAAAGTGTATTACACCACCTTTATCCCACCAAACACTAAGCAACACCTTCCGAGGGTGAAGATTTGGTTTTGGCTGTGGTGTCGCTGGTTCTCCGGCACAAACCCAAACCCCCAAACATTCTGGTACAGTATCCACTTTTCATCACCAGTCACTAAACGGTGCAAAAATGGATCTAGGAGTTCACGGGAATGAAGAGCTGTGCTAATGTTGCAAATGTCGATGGATGGTGGACAGGGATGAATTGAGTTTCTGGGCCAATTCCTCGACAGTTGTTGAACAGACTTCTTCAAGTGTGGCTAACAGCAGGTCATCATCAAACTCAGCAGGCATCATCAAACTCAGCAGGGCGTCCAGAGCGTGCTGCATCTGTCAAACAGCAGTCACCATTCCTAAACTTTTGAAACCATCTTTGATATTTCCTCACATGCAGAATATCGTTGCCATAAACCTCCTGAATGTTTCGCTTGCTTCAGTAGCACTATTCCCTTTTTTGAACTCGTAAAGCATTATATGCCTGATATGCTCTTCTGATACCGCCATGTTTATGAGGGGTTCACATAAAGCAAAACACACGTCTTCACTGGTCAAGGTCTGTAAAGTATGTAGCGAAACACGATAGATCTCTTAGATATAATCTTCGGAAAATTTATGCTTAAACCGAGTAGGACTAGTTTAAACTTAATCTATCGTAAAAACGACATTACTTATGAGATGACCTGATATATATATATATATATATATATATTTTCATTTGTTTGTTATTTCTCTTCCTCGTGTGCAGAACACTCCTCTATACTTACGTCGTTTCTATACATATATATATAATATATATATATATATTATATATTATATATATATATATATATGGTGATTCATGAATGATGTTTCGTGAATGGCAGGGTATATTCTTGAGACAAAAGTAAAGAAAAAAGACCATATAAACATAGGTCGAGAAACCCGCAGGTTTCGAGCTATAACACGCGACAGAAAAACGAAACTCCTGAAGATTTTTACATTTTATGCAAATACACAGTGTGACACATTTGCTTCATTAAAGTAAATGTTCGAAATTCTTTCCTACTTCTTGAATGCGTGCATCAGCACGTCGGACCAGTCATTGTCTGATACTCAAAAATTCCTGGAATATTGCGGATCGTTTAGCAATTGTCTCGAACTCGTTGCCACAATTCATCACGTGCTCGAACTTCTGTAACATAAACTAGGTTTTTTAAATTACCCCACAGAATGTCAGGATTAGGAGTTTCATTTTTCTGTCGCGTGCTATAGCTCGAAACCTACGGGTTTCTCGACCTATGTTTATATGGTCTTTTTTCTTTACTTTTGTGTCAAGAATACACCCTGCGATTTATGAAACACATTTATGAATCACCCGATATATATATATTTTAGAGAGAGAGAGAGAGAGAGAATTTTTATTGTTTTCCTTTTCAAACATTGATAATTGGATGTTGAGAACATATGCGCTCCCTGCATTTCACAATGCTCTCGAATGATTCAAACAAAAGAACTATTTTTGTTAGCTGATTGTGAAAGCTTAATCCATTCAATGTAGAACGAGCAACTTACGCCGGATGAAGACATCTGGAGCCGCACCGTAACCCAGGTGATTACAATAGGCACAGCGACACCTGCAGGTGAAAACAGATGGTGACTAATTAAGGATTAATGCAGTTATTTTTCGAGATTTTATCGTGTCATCTGACAATAAAGTACAGTCAATTAATACTTCGTGCATACAACAATACAATGTATAATATACTTGTAAAAGACAATGAATGATAATTAATCAGATTAACTGAGTGCACCCG
Organism: Bathynomus jamesi; assembly: GCA_023014485.1. Taxonomy (NCBI): domain Eukaryota; kingdom Metazoa; phylum Arthropoda; class Malacostraca; order Isopoda; family Cirolanidae; genus Bathynomus; species Bathynomus jamesi. The sequence continues at coordinate 641,047 of JAJOZX010001606.1, forward strand.
TGTTTTAATGAATAACTGAATCTAATGCTGAGAACTCATTGAACTGATTCGTGTGGAACGAACTGCATGGTGACATTCTAGTTAAAAATTGGTTTAATAAGTAATTTAATGGTTCTGGAGCTTAAAATTTTAAAGAAGCATTATTATTTTTTCGTATCTACATCAAATGAGAAGATTAAGGTAAATAAATTTAATTAAGATTTTACAAAATTTCCGCTGACGGGGGAAATACGAAATTTATTTTAAAAATTAGGTCAATTGCAAAATTTTAAAAATTAAAGTTGCTCCTCTTTTGACTGCACAGTATTTGTTTCAATACAATTAATGATTTAAAAATTTACAATGTATTGTCTATCATGATAATTACATAGCACGTTTTCGAAAGGGTTAGAAAATGTGTGTGTGTGTGTGTGTGTGTGTGTGTGTGTGTGTGTAACATTATAACGCATTCAGTACACAATGGAAAATGAAATTGTAGTCTTTCTACCCGTAGATTTTCTCAACTCTCTTTCTAAAGTGAAAATATTTCTTCTCATTGCCGCAAATTTATTTACTGTTATATTTGTACATGTATGGGGTGATTTTTTTAAAAACATAACACACTATAAAAGGTTTGTATTTTTAATTAATTTAAATAAAAGCATGAAATTTTGGTGAATTAGTCCTCTAAATTTGTAACAAATTCGGACCTATCAAGTAGTTTTGATTCCTACCTTATCTTGGTAGTTTTGAAAGGAAGGGAAGTAAAAACATTAACTCATTTTTAAAACTACCCACATAATGTAGTAGTTTTTCTACTTATATTGTGCGGTGTAGCTTATCTGACGTCAGCTTGAGTTAAAGTTGTGTTAAGATGGTGTACCTATAAAAAGTATGCATATACAGTGTGTGTGTATATATATATATATATATATATATATATATATATATATAATATATAGAGAGAGAGAGAGAGAGAGAGAGAGAGAGAGAGAGAGAGAGAGAGAGAGAGCGTGTATATATATATATATATATATACACACAGTATATACACACATATATATATATATATATATATACATATACTGTGTGTGTGTGTAATATATATATATATATATATGTGTGTGTGTATGTGTAATATAATTGTTTATAGCTCTCACGACGATTTAAATGAAATGAATACAGTGAACTTAATAGAAAGGAGATTGATTTTTGTTATCGATGAAAAATAAAGACGTTCTTACCCCAGCGATGAGGACATAAATTCTGAGCTTTATGTTTTCCACGGAGAAAGTCTTCACAACCAGCATATATAAGTAAAGACCTGAAAAGGACACAGGATCCGGAGTTATATTTATTTTATATTATATTATATTTATAGATATATATATACAGTATATATATATATATATATATATATATATATATATATAATATATATATATATATAGATTATGTGTGTGTGTGTGTGTATATAATATATATATATATATATACACACACACACAAGAGGAAAATCAAAGCGACTCTATAAACCATTTATCCAACAGGACGTCTCGAATCTCAAATGGATTCATCTTCAGCAAATCAAAAAGATAAACAAATATACAAAAAGTAAAACAGTACAAGCAAGACGAAATTATAAAACAAATACCATGGAAGGAATGGAACTAACCGTGTGGTGCAAGAAATAAAACTAGAATACTTAAAATTCACTAAAGACAACGCATAAAAGTTGGTTGATTAGACAATGTTGGGTTTCATGGAAGCAGCCAAATCATTAAGGGACGGATGAAGCTGTTTGATGAACACACTCTCCAATATTAACAGAAGATGACAAAATAGAAAAATTACTAATATCAAATTACTAACATGAAATGAAAATTCTGGACTAGATACTGATCGACCAGTCCTGCGAGAAATATTCCGATGTTTGTCAATCCTCGGTCTTAATTGTGGGCATGTTTGACCTACGTAGCCAGCATTGCAACTCGCGCATGAGAACGAATAAACAACAAAGGATCTCAAAGAAACGAAAAGTCTGCCTCTATGATTAAACAATGTGAAGTGAGTAACATTATTTAAACCAAGAAAAACAAATTCCAATGAGGGAAAAGTTCTATTCAATAATTGGAGCAAGTGTAGTTTACGTCCCCCTGACGCAAAAGGGGACACAAACTATACTAGGTCAAAGTTAGGGAACGTAAACTACACTAGGATCTTTAGGAGACATTTTTTAAATGAATCCATCAAATAAAACGTCAAAACTAACGAAAATATTACGACTTAACCCAACCAATCGTCAATATATTTAATGCATTCTTAACTAAATTACCTCGTGTTACTAATCATTCATTAACGAATGTATTTCATTTATTGACTTTATTCATTACTATATTATTTGATTAAACCAAGGCCAGTGCACGTGGCTTGCCTTGTTTGTTTTTCGAATCTATTAGAAAACGAGGTTTAATAAGGTTGATTTTCCTTGCTACTGGGATCATGAAGTAGGGTGTGGTCACCCTCCGTGGGAGAAAGGAAAAAAGTAAAGAAAAGAGTCGGTCGAATAACGGACAGATGAGATTTATTAATACTTTTTCTTTTACAGATCCTTCGTCGGTAGCTTAATTAAGTATATATTCATTTAACATAAATTTGTGTTACAAGAACCTGTTTCTGCGTTTCAAGAACATTTTTTCGGGCTTGCGCAGGTGAGTCACAATAAGCACGTGGTAGACCTACGTTGTAATTTATTAATTTCCAAACGCTCTTTTTTTTTAAATTAATTAATAGCATGGCACCCCCGTCAAGTACTTGCAGTAGCTGTGAAGGGAAATTTGCCGCTTACGCGTTTACTTCGGCTAATAATAATGATCAGTTAGTTTGCAGGTGGTGCTCAAGGAACGAGTTAGAACGTGAGACGGAAGCCAGAGTGAGGCTTGAAGAAAGGGTGATGTTCCTGACGGCAAAATTAGAATCCCTTGAGACTTCAGTTACGACTCCTCCTGCCTCAGTTTCTACGAATAATATAAATAGTACTAATAGCCCTCTCTCTTCCCCTAGTTCCCAACCTTTCGTTCAAGTGCGTAATGGAGCCCCATTGAGAAAACCTAAGACTTGTCTACCAGTAATAACAAATAATAAGTTTTCTGTTTTAGTTTTCGAAGATACTGATGAACCGGAAATACGACTCGTTGGTGATTCCATTGTTCGAGGGCAACTCCAGGAATTCTGTGGGAGAAACCCTCGTCGTAGGCGCCGTTACTGCTACCCTGGTGCAAGGGTGGAGGATATACCTAATAGCGTTGACCATTTTACAGACGGAACCTCTGAGGACATAACGTATGTTATTCATGTCGGTACTAATAACGTTTTAAATTCTAGATCGGAAGAGCTGCTGGCTAGGTACAGGGACTTACTAGAAAATTGGGAAAATGTAATGGGGATCTCCAACGCAAAACTAATGTGGGAATCGTTTGAAACAGTATTTAGGACTATAAATGAGGAATGTGTACAGTACAAGATTAAGCTTGCGAAAATAAACAACAAGCCCTTGTGGTTTACTTCTAGAGTAGGAGATATTATAAAGAGTAAAGATAGGATTTACAGGCCACATAAGTGCGGTAAAGACAATTTGTGGTTATGAAACAACTACATATCTCTAAGGCGTGAAGCGAAAAGTGTAATAAAAAAGTCTAAAAAACTCCATAGCTCGTTGCGGCAAAGAAAACCCCAAGCGATTCTTTCAATACGTCAATAATAGGAATCCAGTAAAAAGTGTCTTGGGGCCGTTGAAAATTTTTAACGGAGAGCTAGTTACTGAAAACAAGCAAATGGCTAACCTGCTAAACGAATTTTTTACGTCAGTTTTTACTATAGAAGATGTAACGAATATCCCTACGGTCATAGACATAATACCTTTTGATAATGGTAATACTTTGGCTAATATTGTGGTTAGTGTAAGGGAGGTAATGCGCTATACTGATAACATGAAATGCGAGCGGCGTTGCTCAGGGTTCTGCATTGGGCCCCTTGCTTTTTCTTATATGACGCGTTCGGTGGAGAAGGGGCGAACGCCACAAAATTCGAAAAATGAGTTTTTTGTCGTATAATTATGCTTTAAAACCTTTGCTTTACCTATGCAAAAAATTAGATGTTAGTCTGCACTCTTTCACGGTAAAATTTAGGTTTTAATGTATCTCAGAAAAATTCACTCCTCATCATTGCTTCACATTGAACACATCTATCTACTTTCTGGTCACTCGACAATGCCCTGTGATGCTTAATTTGGCCATATTGAACAAAATATAAAAAATAATTACAGCAATATTATTTACACCAAAAAAGATTATGTTACGGCCATAACTACAGCCGTTTCGCAGCGCTTCCTAGTTGTACAAATGAAACAGCTGATTTCTCGATTTTGACGTCCTAAAAACGTGCATTGTCATTAGGAAATCAACAACTACTAAATTTACAGATGCAAGAAAGTTAATATTTGACTTTCAACACAAAGAAGGGTACGTAATATCTACTGCATACCGCACAACCCCAGATAATAGCCATCCCGTCAGACTGCAGAAACGGAAAAAATCCTACAGTGTCAGTTTATTCAATCTAGCCAGCAGACACTGCAACCAAAGTATTCCCAATTGCTGCCAATAAAACTAAGGAAAAAATAAAAGATCTCAAAGAATTATCAGACCTAATGCTGCAACTGCAGTGAACTATTATACAAGATTGTAAAGGAACTGGAAGAAACCGAAACAGTTGAAGCAGGTAATACAACATTCGACGAAGAGGACCAAATAATGGATTACACCAGTTAACATCAGAAGCTATCAATAAATAATATTGTACAATTTCTTGGCGTTTTATTATATCGACATATTACACAACAATATTTTACTCAAATATGTGTTCAAAATTCATGCAGCATTTCAATAAACCGGAAAATACAAAGGTTTAAAGTTTACAAACTTTAACTGCATTTTGTGGCATAATTCGAAAATGTTGCGTTCGCCCCTTCTCCACCGAACGCGTCATATATATTAACAATTTAGATGTCGGCCAACTCAATACAGTTTCAAAGTTTGCGGATGACACGAAGTTGGGGGTAGGGCGATTAATGACGAAGATAGAGGTAAAATCCAGGAAGATCTGAATAAAATCGTTGAATGGTCAGTCACATGGCAAATGAGATTTAACGTCGATAAGTGCAAAATTTTAGATCTAGGTTCGCGCAATGGTAATTTTGCGTATAGTATGTCAGGGAAGGAGTTAGCAAGCGTAGAGCAGGAAAAAGATTTAGGAGTTATAGTCACTGGTGATTTAAAAGTGTCGAAACAAAGTACAGCAGCGGTCAATAAGCGAACAAAGTGCTAGGTTTTATAGCTCGGAATTTTGAGTACAAATCGCGTGATATTATTGTTCCTCTTTATAAATCATTAGTTAGACTCCACTTGGAGTACGCGATCCAATTTTGGAATCCGCATATGCGAAAAGATATAGACAAAATCGAAAGAGTTCAAAGACGAGCAACTAAGATGATTCCGTCGCTTAGGTCGAAGTCGTACGAGGATAGGCTTAAGGGGTTAAAATTGACTACACTCGAGACTAGGAGGCTAAGGGGTGATCTATTCCAGGCTTTTAAACTTATGAATGGGTTCGATAACGTAAATAGAGAGCTTTTTCGAAATATCTCAGTATAATAGGACTATAAATAACGGGTGTAAATTGACAAGTAGAAGGTTCGAGACAGCAGTTGCCAAAAACTTTTTTACGCATAGAATAGTAAATAGCTGGAATAGTTTGCCGGTAGAAGTAATTAGTAGCACTTCTATAAACATGTTTAAAAACCGATTAGACACATATGCTTATAGATTGGGTATAATTTAAGGTAGTAAAATTAAGGCTATGTGGTTCGGAACCACGTAAAATTGTAGGTCCTTTCCGCTACCACGGAGGACATGCACAATACACAATTACGAACACAGTTAGGGAGACCAGCCATGAGTAGATCCTAGAGTCTTTGTTGGTCTGAAACATTATAACATATATATATATATATATATATATATATATATATATAACCTTTGGTTTGGTTAGCTTCCGCCCGAATTGTTCATTCTGACGAAGGTCAAGCTTTTCACTCCACCTTAGACCTACAGTTTAACGTGGAATCCGAACCACGCCCCATCAGCAGCCCAGCGTCTTAATCACTAGGCCACCTAAGGTACCCATTTATCTACCAACCACTTTCTTTATTGTGTGGAAGGATGAACAGCTGGGTTTTGCTGCGCGCAGGCTGCCGTCGGGTCTCGAACCCGGGGCCGATGGATTCGTAGTCAGCGACGCTAACCACTACACCACCGAGTAGTATATATATAAATATATAATATATATATATATATAATTATATATATATAAATATATATATATATATATTTATGTGTATATATATAATATATATATATATATATTTATGTATATATATATATATGTATAGAAACGACGTAAGTATAGAGGAGTGTTCTGCACACGAGGAAGAGAAATAACAAACAATGAAAAATAAGGCACCCGCCCGGGAATCGAACCCAGGATCTTCCGATTGCCGGTCAGACGTGCTAACCACTACACTACGGAGCCACGATAGTCAGAAGTTGTAATTCTCCTACATAGGGCAGAAACCAATGCCTTGAGAGCCTGCAGAGCTGGGCATTTGCGGCATATTTTGCGGTACTGCGGTACTGCGGTACTACCAAACTACCAAACCGGCACCAAACCGGTACGCGGAAATTTGAATGCGGTAGCGGTACTGCGGTACTTTCAGCGATCCTTTGCGGTACTGCGTTATGCGGTTCCGGTTTGCGGTTTGCGGTAGTACCGCAGTACCGCAGTACCGCAAAATATGCCGCAATGCCCAGCTCTGTTGAGAGGGCACCCTCGCAAATCGTGAATATGTACATTTAACTGCAATGACCGCGCAGTATATTAACGTATAGAAACGACGTAAGTATAGAGGAGTGTTCTGCACACGAGGAAGAGAAATAACAAACAAATGAAAAATAAGGCACCCGCCCGGGAATCGAACCCAGGATCTTCCGATTGCCGGTCAGACGTGCAACCACTACACTACGGAGCCACGATAGTCAGAAGTTGTAATTCTCTACATAGGGCAGAAACCAATGCCTTGAGAGGGCACCCTCGCAAATCGTGAATATGTACATTTAACTGCAATGACCGCGCAGTATATTAACGTATAGAAACGACGTAAGTATAGAGGAGTGTTCTGCACACGAGGAAGAGAAATAACAAACAAATGAAAAATAGGCACCCGCCGGGAATCGAACCCAGGATCTTCCGATTGCCGGTCAGACGTGCTAACCACTACACTACGGAGCCACGATAGTCAGAAGTTGTAATTCTCCTACATAGGGCAGAACCAATGCCTTGAGAGGGCACCCTCGCAAATCGTGAATATGTACATTTAACTGCAATGACCGCGCAGTATATTAAACGTATACTTACGTCCGTTTCTATACGTTAATATACTGCGCGGTCATTGCAGTTAAATGACATATTCACGATTTGCGAGGGTGCCCTCTCAAGGCATTGGTTTCTGCCCTATGTAGGAGAATTACAAACTTCTGACTATCGTGGCTCCGTAGTGTAGTGGTTAGCACGTCTGACCGGCAATCGGAAGATCCTGGGTTCGATTCCCGGGCGGGTGCCTTATTTTTCATTTGTTTGTTATTTCTCTTTCTCGTGTGCAGAACACTCCTCTATACTTACGTCGTTTCTATACGTTAATATACTGCGCGGTCATTGCAGTTAAATGTGTATATATATATATATATATATAAATTGACGATTGGTTAGATTAAGTAGTAATATTTTCGTTAGTTTTAACGTTTTCTTTGATTAGGTATAGGTCAACAAAGTTGGGGAACGCAAACTACACTAGGCACCACAGGGGGACGTAAACTACACTTGGTCCCAATATTTAACCTACCAACTAATTTAGAGGATCCCAAAAATGGCAACTTAACGTAAACTTTAGCTTAAAAACCATAAGAGACAATTGTTTAGTTTGAAAAACATAATTTAAAAAAATGCTGAATAAACTTATGAATCAAATTCGATGGATAGAGATTAAAATTTAAAAAAAAAATGGTACTTTCATATTATAGGGCCTACCAAACTGTTTATTATGTATTTTTGCTCTCGTCATTTTCGTTTAAACAAACGAAAACATCACAACTTAACCTAACCAATCATCAAGGGCGTACAGTTGACCTAACTGGGCATTCAATTAACCTAACCGGGCATTCAGTTGAACTAACCGGGCATTCAGTGAGTGCCTAATACGAAAAGATCAGAAGATATTTAGGTGAAATAACCAATATTAACCTGTTAGGTTAATTATATATATATATATAATAAATATAGAAATAAAAATTGTGGGAGGAGCATACAAATTGTAAGGAAAACTACCAATTTAGCACTTTGCCCGAATTCAACACAAGATCAAATGGATTGTTTACAACCAATTTTTAGATCCATTGATCTTGTGTTGAATTCGGGCAAAGTGCAAAATGGTAGTTTTCCTTACAAATTGTATGCTCCTCCCACAATTTTTATTTCTATATTATTATATATATATATATATCTATATATATAACATATATATACACGGTGAACCAAAAGTAGGTGAGACAGTAGGTTGAATACGGTTTGTGTTATATTATATTATAACTATGGTGTCATTATAACTATGGTGTTTGTGTGTATTATATTAAATATTATAACTAAATTATTAAATTTTATTTTGATTATAGTATACAAAAAAATTAAATATGTTTCTCAAAATAAACGTTATAATTTACTGTCCACCTACATTTGGTTCACCTATATATATTTTTTTTGAACCTATATATAGTCTTGAACTCTTTATTTACTTCAGTGTTCCTGAG